>JALBZD010000235.1:0-43529 GCA_038050675.1 Globisporangium cylindrosporum | reverse complement strand
ATGCACCATTATTTTTGCCAATTGCTATTTTTGTTTCTGTTGAGCTATATTTTATCTGATTTTTCACCAACAATGAAAATCAACAAAAATCCGGGGTGCGTCTATAGTTTTGGGTCGCACTGTATATTTTGTTTGGAGTAAAAACGTAATTTAATGCACTCGTTTGCATGGTGCCAAAAAGCAAACCATCAAACGAACATGGGCAAGCGCGACCGGGAGCGGCGACGCGATGCTGTGAGCGACAGCGAAAGTGAGAGCTCGGACGACGGGCGCTCGCGCCGCAGGAAGGACGACCGGAAGAAGAAAGCCAAGAAGGACAAGAAGCACAGGAAGTCGGGCCACAAGAAGTCGCATCAGGCGTCGACTCCGCGTCCAGACTACAAGGTGTGTCTGTGCGATTGATTGACTCCAACGGCTGCACGCCTAGTGACGTTGTTTGCACTCTGCACATAGGAGCGTACGTGATTGTGTGCGTAGTGCAGTCTTATATATGTGTGCGTGTGTGTCTATGGTGCTAAATGCTTCTGTGCTGTCGTGTAGAAAGCGCTGGTTGTCGTGCAGGAGCTGTTGGGCGAGTTCCCCGAGCTGCTCAAGGAGCTGGTGGGGCTGCTGCAGATGCTGGACGACGGCGAAGTCGCGGTGATCAGCGGCATCGAGAACAAGCGCGTTCGCTCCAAGTTGAAAGAGCTCTTTCCGCTTCTAGGGCTCTCGAAGGTACGCGGGTTTGATGCTCCTGCTCCTGCTAATTCTCACTGCCACGGCTGCTGGAAGCGTTTGTCTAACCCATGTCTACTTATTTGTATGGTGTTCTTGTATGATTAAAGCTTTCTGAACCAAAAGGGTCGTTTGCGAAGCGCGGGAAGGCTAGGGACGATGATACGAGCCTGCTTGAAGTGTTCCAGCGGATGCTAACGAGTGGGATGGCTGGAGCAGACAAGAACGGTGACGAGGAGGAATCAAAAGAGGCGAACGATGACACACCATCTGCTACTGCTGCTGTTTTTCCAAAGAGCTCCTCGCATATTGAAGTTGCAAAGCGCCGAGCACCCATTGGACCTGCGATGCCCCCTGGTGGATTTACAGGTAGGCAGACATACGCATCCAATTCAGACTCTGATTGAAGCTGAGATGATTTTGCTGATGAGCTGTTGATCCTTTGCGCAGCTTCAAGCGCGTACACGGTAGAAAACAACGGTGATGACGACGAAGATGATGATGAAGTCGTGGGTCCAGCGCTTCCAGGCATGAAAGGATTCCGTCCAGCGGACGAGCGCGTCGAGGCCGAGATGGCTCGGCGTGCACTGGAGCTGAAACAGGCCGAGTGGGACCGCGCGCGAGGCGCTACGTCCAGCAGCGACGCCACGAAGGACAAGAACGCGCCGCTGGCTCGACAGGAATGGATGACCGTGATGCCCGAGAAATCGTTCTTCAAGGACTCGCTGGCGCCAGCGAACCGACCCCCGGGCAAGCCTGCAGCGTTCAGAACGTGCGACGACTTTGTACTTTATAGTCTCATAGGGATAACCAGTGACTCCCACGCTCACTTACTCACTGTTGACGCTGCCTTTTGTCTTGTTACAAGCAGCAAGGAGCCGGCTGCGGTGGACCACACGTGGTTTGACGCTCCAGAAGAGCGAGATCGCGCGCGACGAGCCAAGCTCGACATGTACGTACGCTTTCTATCAAGCGATTGGCTTTTTGAACCTAACTCGGGATGACAGTCCCGCTAAACAGATTTCACTTATTCATTTGCTGCTATCTATATCTACAGGGAGCTACTTGGGTACGTGCGTGAGGAGAATGCGCCAAGTGTAGCGTCATCATTCTCTGTGAGCCGCATGTCTGCTGCTGCTGCCAGCCAAGGCGCTGGCGTGAACGAGTCGATTGTTCCCGCCGCGAACCCCGAGGCGGATGAGAAGATGCGCAAGCAGATGGAGCGACTGCGACAAGAGCGCGGGCCGTCGCTGCTGGAGCAGCATCAGCAGCGCCTCGCGGAAGAGGCGAAAGCTGCAGGCAAGGGAGGCAAAGCGAAGGCGAAGGCAGTTTGGGACAGGTACTGCACAGTCATATTTTATGTTGCTGATTTGCCATTTACCAGAAGCTCTCTCAAATCTGTTCTCTGTCTCATCTTACACCTTTTGATTCTGCTGCTTTTACAACAGAGATCGCGATCTGACAGCGAGACGAGGCATGTCGAACGACGACGCGACCAAGATCATCGAGGCATCCCGAGGGATCAACTCCAAGTTTACAGCACCGACCATTTCGCGCCAGTTCTTGTAAACAAAGGGAAATTACAGCTCTTTGACTTTAGCTTGCGGCTTGGGCAGCAGGCAGCTGAAGAAACGACCAATCAGCGTTGCAGCAAGTTGAAGGAAAGCAGGAAGTGCGAACAAACTCATCCACCCTTCTCGTAGTCTCGACGACAATGAAGAAGTCGAGCGCTTTTGTGCATCCGAACTGCCTGCTGAAGAGAACGAGACTTCTTTCTTGTCCTGGTAGAGCTTCCCCACAGCTTCCCGCATCATCTTCTTGTGAAACTGCTTCTCTTGGAGAAGCTGCTGCTTGTGACGCTTTTCAGCGCGGTCGATATCCGCCAGTTGCTTCTCCAGTCGAGACAGTAGCACGTTGCGATCGCACTCAGTCAGCGTATCTACAGGATCATCAATCGCAGCGATGGCGGAGCGCACGTTGTCTCTGTATCCAAAGAAAACAACAACAAAAAAGGGAGGATCCTAATCCGTTTTCACAATCAACTCTTCAGATGCTGCTGGATCGCATTACGTACCTTGCGTTGTCAAACAGGTTCAACTTGACGAAGGCGCGTGCCCGTTGCTGCAGCGCCTTGACGTACTTGGGGTTGATCTTGAGAGCTTCGTCGCACATCTGCCGAGCTTTCGTCCATTGCTGAATGCGTCAACGATGTGGTTGGTGTTAGTGTTTCTTTTTGATGTTGCGTTGCAGGCATATCATACTGAGAGTTTACCTCCATCATGAGCATGCACGCTGCCAAATTGCAGGTCAGTGGCACCTGCATGTTGAGCTGGCAGTCCTCTTTCTCTGTTTGCGAATCGCCGAAATCAAGCGCCGTGAGCGCCTGCACATACAGGTCCGCTGCTGTCGAGTACTCCTGGCGCTCGAACGCTTCTTTCCCCTTCACCCGCTGCTCGTCGACCCACTTGGCTTTGCCTTCGCGACTGAACTTTGCGACGCGTTGCGCTGAGTGCTTCACTTTCGCCTGCATGTCCAGATACGCGATCTCTTTCTCCGACGTGTCGAGCATCACGCCATTGTCCATCTTGCGCTTCAGCGAGACCGAGACTGACGGGTCATGGGTAACAGGGGCCATCACTGCGTTGAAGCTAGAGAGCATCTTCGAGACCGTGTACGCGTCGTCCGCCATGGCTTGCGCTGATGGATGTATGACTCTAGAGATGGCAGCAGGTGATAGAACATACCGCGCACTGTCGTCGACTTGGAAGGCGCTAGCTAGCAAGGGGGTTTCTATGAAGAAAAAAACTGCCTGAAACCTGAAGAGGCGTGAGAAAGAATCTCAAAAATACCCTTCTCGAAAGTACCAAACAGCAACAGCAAATAATGCCTGTGTCGGGAAACATGGACATGTTCAGTAATATGTAGACCTGTATGCTATGGGGTCACTTGCAGATGCGTAGTTGCCTGTTGTGTACGAAATCAAATCTCTCCGCGCTTTACGACCGCTTCACTCGCTCTTTCTGCGCTTTCTGCTTCTTTGTCTGCAAACCCGTCGCCTTCCCAATGCGACGCAG
Source organism: Globisporangium cylindrosporum (assembly GCA_038050675.1). Taxonomy (NCBI): domain Eukaryota; phylum Oomycota; class Peronosporomycetes; order Pythiales; family Pythiaceae; genus Globisporangium; species Globisporangium cylindrosporum. The sequence continues at coordinate 39,741 of JALBZD010000235.1, read as the reverse complement.
CAACTGAAGACTCCACCATCGCGAGAATCTGTGGACAGCAAGCATTACATACAATCCAATGTCACCCATGTCATTGATCAAGGATGAAGATATCACAGCATGACGAAAGGCATCGATCTACCTAAAGATTGGAAGCTTGCGCGATTGTTCATCAGATTCCGACACAGGATCGCAGGCAATTGCGAGGAGAAGAAACTTTGGTCATCAACATAACACGATTCGTTAGTTCTCAACGAGATATTCATACCGATTGATCCTCTACAGAAATATTGACGTACCACTGGGAACAACAGCGCAAAGATGCCCTTGCTGACAAAGTTGGGCACGAAGAATGTCGCGAGCGTGAACGGACTCCCAAAGCCCGCAAAGTACGCCCTGTTGGAATAAATGAACCCTCTGTTAGAAGCCTCAACCATCTTCACTCCCATAAGGGTGGCGTCACGTACCAGTTCTGCTCTAAGTGACCGAGACGCTTCTCAAGGCTCCACCCCGCCAGCGACCACTTGTACTCAAAGCAGTAGAGTGAGTACAACCAGCTCAGGTGGATGAAGCTTGTGACGGGTCCGATCACCGGGATCAAGTACGACAGCACGGTCTGCAGCAGGAAGAACGCGACGAGGATCGCGCGGTAGAGCTCGTCACTGCATACAAGAGGAAGCATCAGCATATGCGAAACGAGTTCAGAGAACAGTCTCAAACTAACGCCATCAGGAACAATACGTGAACAATACCGGATCATATCAGCGACTGGCGTGGGGTTTGGCTTCCCATGGAGTTGCAAGTAAGCTAAGCAGCGATATCAATCATAAAGTTCAGGGGCTACGCAACCAATACACATTGAATGCTGAGTACGCAATTCTTACCGTCGTCGGCGATCTCTTGGTACCAAATCGTGTTGAGGATGAAGCTGATGCAGTAGATTGGGTACATCCAGAGCACCTGAGCGAGCAAAGTGGCCATGATACAAATCGGTTAGTTGCTCAGTTCTGCCACAGGTAATAGAGGAATCACGCGCGTGATTGCAATACCTGGTAGAGCAAGAACACAAAGCCGTCGACGCGATCGCGGACATCTTCAGCTTGACCAGGTCTGCACAAAGCGCGTAATCGTATACGAGTTAGGGGGATATATAACATCTCTGTGACAGCAAAGGAAGTGCTGTACACTTGTAGTCCTCACACACCCTTGCGAGAACGAGCTCTGCAGGATCTCGCCAAAGAGGTGGATCACTGGGATCACGGCTTGGTCGAAGAAGAAAATGCTCCCGAGGAAGATCAGTCCATTCAGCACAAAGCACTGGAAACACACAGTAACAACAGCGACAGTGCAGACGTGTACACGTAAGTGTGTGAATAATGGGTGCGCCACGACAGTGGACATTGCTTTTCATACAGCGCACGTCCTGCATCATCAGGATACAGCAACACTAAGAACAATCGCAACAAGCGCAACGCACGCAACGCACGCACCTTGGCGCTGGAGACGCAGATGAGCCTGGAGTTGATGTAGAAGAGCAGGATGCGGTGCAGTGAGATCGCGTGCTGCACGCCGCCGCAGAACTCCCGGAACGCGGAGCTCAGCACCTGCTCCAGCGTCATTTGCCTTCCTTCTTCGTCCTTCGTCTTGTTCTTCGAGCTTGAAGAGCAAAATATGAAATAGCCAGGCAGGCAGGAGAAGCACGCCCTCGCTAAGTGCGCCACACAGCAGCAACAACGAACGCCTCACTCTTCTTGATCAGAGAGAGGCTTCTGGCGCACTTAACTAAATAGCTTTCATCTTTCTTTCTTGTGTCAAGAAGGAAGAAGGGACAACTGCCTCCATTAAGTACGGTACTGACAAAAGCCACCCTCACACCGTTGTTAAGTTCGCCAGAAGTTGAAGTTTCCTTTTTCCTTTTCCCTTTTGCGCCGCGCATTCTCAGATGAGCAGCGGACAAAGACGAAAAGGCGCCGGATGCGAGGGCGTCGCCTGCGAGCACACGCTGGGCGAGCAGCCGCTGCACCTTTACGGGTATCTGTGGGTGAAGCCCCCTGCGGCCGCGCGAGCCAACAACAGCAACAGCGGTGGTGGTGGTGGGCAGGGTGACAACCACGGCGACAACGAAGGTGATGGTAACTGCGGCAGGTTCAGCGCCGTCGTGACCGACACGGTCGTGTTCAAGCACCAGAAGCCAAGCAAATGGTTCTTCACGTCCAAGCAGGAGAAAGGGAAGGTGCGTGTAGCTTATCACATTTATTATATCGGAAATGGGTTCTTGTTGACCTGTTTGTTTATTTGTGTGTGTGCGTTTGCGAATTGTGAAGCTTCTGTGCAAAAGCAAGAAGAGCCTCTCGATTGGTCAAGTGCTGCAGGCGTTTCTCGAGCCGAAGCTCTACACGCGAGGTACGAGGCGCAACGAAAGCGAGCTCATCCTCGCGTCATTTGCGTATACGGAGCGCTCTGCTGCCACTGGTGAGCTGCAGCTTGTAGTGGAACATTTGGATAAAGCTGGGCTGAGTACGTCACATCTGTACCAAATATGAAGTTGTGCTGTCTACTTGGTGACCTAGACTCACAGTTCTACTTGCGCAGCTGCTGTGATCTTGACTCGAGACAAACCCGCGATGAGTGTTCTCCAGCGATTTGTGCCGACAAAGTCAGGATACAACCACATGATCCAGTCCATATTCACACCAGAGAGTTGTATAATCCGGAAATGTGTGAATGCCAATCTGATCTCGGACGCGAATCTCAGCGTCACACAGCGCACGATCACATTCGAGGCTGATGAGAAGGACGTCCGTGCTCGTACGTACATCGTTTACGACCATAACCTCTTTGTTTGTCTGCTCGCCTTTCTGGCAACACTGACCTCGCAATTTCGGTTCTGCAGGCGCCGTGACGAGTAAAGAGCTTCAACAAAGCATCGAGCAAATACACCTTGAATTCAGCGCTCACCTCGAGAAGATTGTCGGGAAGGAGATCGTCCGAAACGTCGCGTACCTTAAGGTGAGGAAGCGCAGCGCGCGCGGGAAGAGATCAAGATGAAGCAAAGCAGTGTTGAGGCAACTAACTAGCTCCACGGAGTGATGAGGCAACTAATTGACTTCACTAATGTCGTACTTCTCGTCATTTAGATCGGGGCGGACGATCGCATCTACCTCTTGTGGAGCACAATGATATCGTTCGAGCGTCCAGGCAAGACGTTTGCGAAAAGCCACCGACTCGCACTCTCGTCAGCGGAGAGACACCACCAGAGTGCCAATTTGCAGGAGATCAGTCACTCGAACAAGCTCCTCGGACTCTACTCCCAGTTGAAGTGCTGTCCGGTCTGCAATGAGGCACTCCCGAGATCTCAAGTCGACTTTTTGGTGAGCTCTTGGCGCTTTGTTTTCTGGTCTCTGCTACTCGATTAGATTGCTTAAACGTGGCTGTCGGATGCAGATCACTTACAAGACCATCATAAGCCACTCGGAGAACGAAGTCGGCAACATTCGAGGAAGGGACGGACAGGCACCCGTTCCAGCAGTCATTCTCAAGATTTGTGGACCCATGAAGAAAAAGCGGTTTGAGCAGCTCAAGCAAGACACAACGTTTCTGTGAGTGCTCGCTCGTATCCATCGTTCAATGTATAATGCTACGTGCCTGTATCTGACAAAAGCTCTTGTCGACTGAAACAGCTACCAAACTGTTCGTTTGTGCCAGATATGCGCGCAGAAACTCACCCCTCGACAAGTCGAAGCACCCCCTCCTCCTGTGAAGAGCGACGAAAACAGAGTAGCAGAAGCTGCAGTCGCAGTTGCCCCAAAAGAACCAGACAAATCATCAGCGCATTCGCTTTTCTGGGGGAAGGTAGCACGAGGAGCCAAGCTGAAGGGTGGAGTGGCAGCTCCGAAAGCGAGGCCTTTCTCGACAAACATCCTTCGGGCGCGATTCCAAAGAAAATCTTCAACGAGCCCTCACAGCAGCAAGCAGTGCCAGAGGCATCTATCCCAGTTGCCCCCAGTTGTGCAAGGCTTGACGACTTCTTCACAACTGGGAAGTACCTCTCAAGATCATCTCGAGGATATTGCTCAGCATCTACAGCGAAAATACCATCGGCCATCGATTCGCTTCGCTCTCGCTCAGTGTAATATTTTCCCTGCGGGCTCAGTCGTTCCTGCGAGCGCACTCTGTTGGATATGCGGTCCAGAATTGGTTGCTGCAATCTCCAGTTATGTGAGTGCTCATGTATACACAGCTGCTCAATAAGATGCATCGCTAACTATGAGCTGCTACTTTTTTTTCAAATAAATGCATTAAAGTGGGCAGAGCTGAGCAAGTCCAGAGGCGGCACTACCAATCCATCAACAATCGATATCGACTCTTTCGACGGCATTCTCATGAACCGAGTGAGAATGCAGCAAGAGATCGTCCCTCAAGCAGGAGAAGCTGGTGAATACAATCATGGCACAGCTACGACGTGCACGATGGCATCGAGTACGCACGTCCCAGTGAGACCTAGTAGACCCAAGAGCTCACGCGCCTCGATGTCATCGTCTCGGACCAACTCGCTCACCACTCGCATCGTAAATGGCACTGCTGATCCTCTGCGCGTCATGGTTCAGTCGATCGATGAGCAGCAGGTGGAATTTGCTTGCGATGCAGACGAGTCTGTTGGTGCTCTCCGGGAAGCGTTGACGGAGATTGATGTTAGGGAGTGCACAGTTCATGATGGTGCTGTTCGGGACAAGATCAACATCCCAGCCCCAGGTTCATTGGCGATACGACCGGAGCAAGAAAATCGCCGAGGGAGTGTGGGTACGGTGTTGCAGCCGAGTCAGGTACGGCGCCTGCATTCGAGTGTCCTTTTGAGTCGCTACCAACTGATTGATCTGCTATCGTTTCTTTCTCGCTTGTGAATGATACCAATACCAAACAGAAAACTGGTGCGCTTTTGCCAAGCAGCCACGAGTCGCCAAGCACATTCGTCTCAAGTGATGACTTGGCAGCTAGCACCGAGGTGGCTGTGGCTCGATCGACTGAGCAATACGACAAGGAACTGTTTGTACACTTGTTGCAGCCATCCAGTTACGAGAATCTGTATGCGCACATGGAAGCGAGTTGCACAGAGCTATCGGAAGAGGAGCTGCGGGTGCTGGAAGAGACGCTCATGAAGTGTGGCTGACGTTGCAGTAGGTCTGTTGGTGTGGTCTATCTTTCCCAGGGTTCGCCAATCGACCATCAAGAGATGTGGCCATCGGACCGAGAAATGCGTGCATCGACCGCCTGCCAAGGAAACCCAGAAACCCTGGCGAAAAGCTGCTCACATGTCAATGGACTGACTCAGTGGCTCGAGCGCGAGTGGTCGTCAAAGATGGCTGACCGATTCGAGTAAATGGGTGAAGATTTGAACGGATGGACAGCGGAGCACGAGTGGCAAGCAGTAAGGATGGGTGCACTTTTCTTCCAAGTGGCCCGTCCATTGTCCATCGAGACGCCCGACATGGGTTAGTAACCAGCGCGCATATCGGTATGGCATCTTCGTGCAACGGTCGGTGTCCGCCTGTTTTCTTCCTCGCTGGCTTGTCACTTCCGTCACCAGTCATTTTGGTACATAGAATGGCTTAAAACCTCGATATAGACTAAGGTTTTGTCAAGTTTCTATTGAGGTTTTACAAATTTCGCGAGGTTTTTCGAGTCTTTTTTGGCGCCAACGCACAAATGTGGCTTGATTTGACTGGAGCCATCCTGTGGCGACCGCCACGCCACGCCACTCACGCGCGCTCGCTCGCTTGTTCTTCCTCGCCTCGCCTCGCCTCACCACTGAGCGAACGGCCCGCTGCATTCCCCATATCCCGCGGACACGCACACTCGTCCCGCTCAGTATGGCCGACTTCACCCCAGAACAACTCGAAGCATGCCTCCTGCAACTCACGCACCCGGACACGGAGCAGATTAAGCAGGCCGAGGTCGCCATCAAGGCGTACTTGAAGAAGATCTCCTCGGTCGGCGGTCTCATGACCCAGCTGCAGCTCTCGGCCAAGCCAGAGGTGCGCCAGTTGGCCGCCCTCATGCTGCGCAAGAAGGTGTTCAAGCACTGGCCAAAGCTCGACGAAGCCACCCAGGCGGGCGTCAAGCAGGCGCTACTCCAGCGCGCCGCGGAAGACCCTGTCCATGTTGTGCGCTCCGCCGTCGCCACGCTGATCAGCAGCCTGGCGCTCCACGAAGTGCCGTCGGGCAAGTGGCCAGAGCTCATGATCTTCATCAACACGTGCGCGTCGAGCGCCAGCGAAGACCAGCGCGAGATCAGCATGAAGCTGCTCCAGCTGCTCGGGGAGTCGATGGGAACGCACCTGCAGCCACACTTCAACGACTTGAAGAACTTGTACGCCGCAGCGTTGCAGGACCCGCAGAGCTTGAAGGTGCGCGTCGCGTCGATGCGCGCTGCGTGCGCTCTGATCGAGTTCTTGGAGGAGCAGGACCTGCGCGGCTTCCAGGCGCTGGTGCCATTGCAAATCGAAGTGCTTCAACAGTGCGTTGTCAACGGCGCCGAACCAGAAGCCGTCGAATTCTTGGACGTGTTTTCGGAGATTGCGTCGCACCCGTTCCCGATCCTCGACCAGGCTTTCCCAGCGTTCATTGAGCTGCTTCTCCAGGTGATTGTGCACGACAAGCTTGAAGTGAGCACTCGCGCCTCTGCTTCGTACGCTCTTGGCGAGTTCATCAAGAAGAAACCAAAGACGATTGGCAAGAAGAACTTGGTCGCCAAGATCTTCACGACCATGCTCGACATTGTCGCGAACGACGACGACGTCTCGTGTGGTCTGATCTCCAACCTGTTGGAGCGTGACTCCAAGGACGGCGAGGATGACGATGAAGATGATGAGTCACCAGGTCACCTCGCACAGCAGACGCTCGACAGCCTCGCGCTCAGCGTGCCAGCCAAGTACCTTAACAGTGTGGTGTTCGGCATTTGCAACGAATATATCCAGGCTCCAGACGCCCGCAAGCGCAAGGCTGGTGTGTTGGCGCTCGGTATCTTGTCCGAGGGCTGCTGCGAGTTCATGTGCGAGAACGTGAACGAGCTGTTGCCAGCGGTGTACCGCGTGGCGCAGGACCCTGACCAGAAGGTCCGCGAGGCGGCGTGCTTCGCTCTCGGCCAGTTCGCCGAATTCTTGCAGCCAAACATCACGGACCACTACACCGACATCCTGCCGATCGGTATCGCTTTGTTGGACGACAGCACGAGCGCCATCAAGGCGACAGCTCTGTACGTCTTGGACGAAATCACACAGAGCATGGAGAGCCACCAGGTGCTCCCGTACTTGGACACGTTGGTGACCAAGCTCGTGAGCGTGCTCCGCATGCCGTCTCCTCAGCTGCAGAAGATGGCGCTCGATGCCTTGGGTTCGATCGCGATTGGTGCCAAGGACGCGTTCTTGCCGTACTTCCAGGCGGTCGCTGAGCTGATCCAGCCATTCTGGAACATTACGGACCCAAAGTACTTCTTCCTCCGCGGCGCTGCCATGGAGTGTCTCGGCTACCTCGCGACTGCGCTTGGCAAGGAGACGTTCCGCCCGTACTTTGCGTCTTCGATGCCGTTCGTGTTCGCGTCGTTCGATTTGGACGACTCGGAGCTGAAGGAGCAGGCGTTCGTTTACTTCATCAACATCACGAGCATCTACAAGGAGGAGTTTGCGCCTTTCCTTGAGCAGGCCGCCACCTACGTGCTGAAGGAGATCGAAAGCGACGAAGGCATCCGCGTTGTGGACGACGAAGAGGACGTGCTCGAGGGTCTCGACTCGGACGACGACGAAGACGAGGACGACAACCTGCTGCGCCACATCAGCATCCGTACGGACGCGCTCAACTCGAAGGTGCGCGCTGTGGCTGCCGTGGAAGAGATGGCGTTGAACTGCGGTGCGATCTTCGACAAGTTCATTCCAAAGTTCTTGGAGGCGCTGGCGCCACTGACCGAATACATCCACGAGGACGTGCGTGCCGCTGTCGCTGAAGCGCTTGCGGCGCTTGTGATCTGCTCGTTCAACGCGTCACACCCAAGCAGCGTCGACGCTCAGGTGTGGACCAAGGGCGACTTCAACAAGGCGATCCTCACCCCGAACAACGCTGTGATCGTGAATGCTGTGATGAAGGCTCTCGTTGAAGACTTGCTCGAGGACCCTGAGGAAGTCGTCGTGGAGAAGACTTTCAACGCAATCAAGGCCATGTCTGCGCGTGTCGGCCCAGTCGTGACCGTGGACCACCTTGCTGAGATCACCCGTGTGACCCAGGCTGTGCTGACCCACACCCACGTGTGCCAGGCGAGCGCCGAGGACGACGACGACGAGGAAGACGCGGAGGGCGGCTCTGTGCTCGAGTCCGCCTCGGAGCTGATCGGCGTGCTCGGCAAGTGCTACGGTGAGCACTTCCTCGCAACTTTCCAGGAGCTGTTCCCGAATTTCTTGGCGTTCGCGACCGGTCTGCGCGCTTCACGTGACCGCGCCGCCGCGGTCGGCTGCTTCGCGGAAGTGCTTCGCGAGCTGGGTCCATCGGCCCTGAACTTTGTCGAGAGCGTGTTCCCAGTGGTGATCCAGGGCCTCGCGTCGGACAACTACGTGCTCAAGGCGAACAGCGCCTTCTGCGTGGGCATCTTGGCCGAAATCAGCGGTGAGAAGCTCTATCCTGCGTACGAGCAGATCCTGCACGCCGTGCGTCCGCTTTTCGTTGGCGAAGGCAACGACGACGTTGTTGTCGACAACGCGGCTGCGGCGGTCGCTCGCTTGATTATCGCGGGCGTGGGCAGCGTGCCGCTTGAGCATGTGCTGCCAGTGTTTCTCAGTGCGCTGCCGCTGAAGGCGGACTTTGACGAGAACGCCGTGGTGTTCAAGTGCCTGAACGGCCTGGTCAAGTCGCAGAACGCGGCGGTGGTGAGCTTCATCCCTCAGATCATCGAAGTGTACGCCAAGTCGCTTGCGTCGACGAGTGTGGACGAGGAGGAGCAGGAGGAGATTAAGGTGTGCGTGCGCGGCCTCTTTGGCGCGTTCGAGGGCCAGATCAAGGAGGTCGCGGCGCAGCTGAGCCCGGAGCTCCAGGCGGCGCTGAGCTCGGCTCTGAATTAGTTATTTTGCCCACTCATCCCACCCAACAAGAGTACACGTGGTGCGCGATTCCCCAAGTCAATCGCTAAAGATGAATGATGTATAGACGATCTATTTGCTTTTTTAAGAAGAGAAGAAGAAAAAAGGTGTGCGTTTTCAGACCCAATGCTTATCGGCTTCTTGCTGTTTGCGTTTGTATCTGAGGTCGATTATGTGAACGTAGCTCTTCGTGATATCCATCTACCAGCTTGTGCTATCTCCTGCCTACTGCTGCTGCTGAACGAGGAACGCCTTAAGCAGCTCGAGCGATTTGTAGCGGTGCGAGATGGAGTTCTTCGTGGCCTTCTCCATCTCAGCGTACGTCACGGAGTAGCCGTCTGGCATGAAAATCGGGTCCCACCCGAAATTCGCTGGCCCGCGCGCCGGCACGATCACGCCGGGTGTCTGGCCGACAAACACCTTGGGGTCCGCGTCGTCCGCGCCAGATGCGTACGCGAAGATGCACTGCGCGTACGCCGATTTGTCCTCGTAGGCGGCGAGCATGTTGTTGAGCCCTTCATGGCCGGTCTTCTCCAGGAACCACTTCACGTACGGACCTGGCAGTCCCTTGAGCGCATTGAAGCACAGCGATGTGTCTTCCACGAGCACGGGGCCGTTCACCTGCTTGGCGGCGAGGCGGCACTTCTCCTTGGCGATGTCCGCCGGCTCGCCCTGCAACTCTGGGAGGTCCACCGCCTGGTTGCGCAGCTCGAAGGGGAAGTCAGCGCCGAGGATCGCGATTACCTCCGTCAGCTTGTTGCGGTTGCCCGTCACAAACGTCACCACCGGTTTGCTTGCCATCACTCTGCTGCGTTGCTTGTGCTGCGTTGCTTATGCTGCTTTGCTATTTTGTGCTTGTAACCTATGATAATGATTTGGTGGATTCAAAGCTGTTTGCACTCCGGCAAACGATCAGACTCAGAAATATCATCACCAGCTTAGACTCAGGTGATCTGTTCATCTGAGTCTGATCGAGCATCTGAGTCACACAGATCATGAAAGGTCACAAAAGCAATGGGACGGACGATCGGCAGGCAGCACCAACACACATACAGTGTGCTGACATAGAGATCGTGGCATGCGAAAGCACTCGCGGTGCCATCTCTAACCATCTCTAGTACCCCTTCCCTCTGCAAGTGTTCTCTCCTCCTGATTCACGATGCTGCCCGCGTTCCAGCTGCACCTGCACCAGCCCGTGCTCGAGCGCGTAGCGCAGGTGGGCAAATTCGATGGCAAGCATCCATCACTCGCGTGCGGCACGACCGCGGGCAAAGTGTTCATCCACTCACCCAACGAGCGCAACGACGGCAGCATCGAGGACTCGGAGCAAAACGTGCGTTTCCTCAAGATCAACCGCAAGATCTCGGCGCTCTGTACGGGCAAGTTCCTTGATGCGGACCAGAGCGACACGCTCGTGGTCGGCACGCAGGCGAGTCTGCTCGCGTACAACGTCGAGAAGAACTCGGACATCTTCTACAAGGACGTGCCTGACGGCGTCAACACGATGCTCTTCGCGCCGGCCCCCGTGATGAAGACGAGCAACGTCGCGCCGTCGCAGATGGTGGTCGTCGGCGGCAACTGCTCACTGCAAGGATACGGCTGCGAGGGCAACGAGCTCTTCTGGACCGTCACGGGCGACAACGTGCGCGCCATGACGCTCTCGGACGTGACGGGTCACGGCCGCGACGAGCTCGTCGTGGGCTCGGATGACTTTGAGATCCGTGCATTCCAGAACGAGGAGACCGTGTACGAGTGCACGGAGACGAGCGCGATCCTGGCGCTCACGCCTGTCCAGAAGCAAATGTTCGGCTACGCGCTGCAGAACGGCACCGTGGGCGTGTACAAGAGCAAGCACCGCGCGTGGCGCGTCAAGTCCAAGAACACACCCACGGCAATCCAGGCGTTCGACATCAACGGTGACGGCGAGAAGGAAATCGTGATCGGCTGGAGCAACGGCAAGTTCGAGTCGCGCAAGCTTACAAACGGCGAGGTGGTGCACAAGGATATGTTCGCGTCGCCCATCGCGGCGCTCATCACGGCGGACTACCGTATGGACGGCAACGAAGAGATTATCTGCTGCTCGGCGGACGGCGAGATCCGCGGGTACTTCATGGCGGCGGGCGACTTCCCCACAGCGACGGCGGCGACCGACAAGGCCGCGCACGAGGAGAAAGAGGTCGCGAAGCTCTCCAAGCACAAGGCTGGGTTGCAACTAGAGCTCAAGTCCCTCGAGGCGATCACGTCTTCCAGCTCGTCGTCCTCTTCGGCCGCGGGCAAGAACGCCAAGACCACGGGCCTGCGCATCAAGGCTGGCACCAAGATCCACATCAAGTCGACGGCCACGAAGGCGTCTAACGCATTCGAGCTCCAGGTGTCCACGGAGAACGAGAGCGTGATCAAGATGGTCACGATCTACGAATACGACGTCGGCATCTTCGAGGGCGAGTCGCTCGTGATCCGTCCGCCAACCATGGTCTCCACGGTGACGATCCCGCTGCAGCTAACAAAGTACGTCCCGGCCAAGATGGATTTCAAAGTGCTCGTGGGCTCACGCGGCAACAACACGTCGTTTCACGTGTTCGAGCTCTCGTACGCACTGCCAAAGTTCGCCATGTTCCTGCAGTTGCCCAGCGGACCCGAGAGCGAACCCAGAGGCAACGTGCGCTTCAAGACGCCCGTCAAAACCGCGCTCATGTGTTCGTGGATCGAGAACTCGTTCAAGCTCAACGCGTCGTGCTCGGAAGATACCACCGTGAAGCTCTTCTTCAAATCGTTCAAGGACGGGAGCCTGCTGTGCATCTCCATCGCGTCTAACGAGACGGTGATCCGCACCGACGACATGGACCTCGCAGCCGAGCTCGTGCAGGACATGTGCGCGCACTTGGAGTGGCGCGAGCTCGAGTCGCTCGCGGACTTCCCCCGCCAGATGGACGATTTCAAGAACCTGCTCATCCGCGTGGACGAGTGCAACGCCATCCGCCTTAAGCTCACGGGTGAGATGGCGGACGACTCGAACCAGGTCAAGAACCTTGTCATCCGCGCCGAGGACGCACGGATCCTCAACGACATGTACGCGTTGCTTGGTGCCCAAGTGCTGGACTGGACTGATTGAATGATTGGCTGAACTCGGGTGCTTTGTGACTTTGTTGGATGACAGGAGCCGCATGCGGAGATACTACTCGGAGCTTTTCACGCTCAACAACCAGCTGCTGGGCGAGTACACGAAGCGCAGCACCAACCATCAGGCGCTATTGGACGCGCTCAAGGAGGTCAACAGCATGATCCAGCTCGCCGCGCGGTTACGCTTCGGCAGCGCCAAGTCCACGGTTGTGGCCGCGTGCCGGAAAGCCATCAAGAACAACAACATCCACGCACTCTTCTACATCGTCAAGACCGGCAAGGAGGAGCACCAGTAGACAGACACCACCGATATTGCACACACCTTCCATCGGGACCTGGATCCTGTAAGATGTAATTTGTTGACCTGTTTTCTATCATGGCAGCAAGGTTCATATCCTCAACTGACAAGGAAATTGCCCAACCAGCTTTCACCTACTGCTATGCTGCTGGGCCAGACCTTATTATATAACTCTCGCTCTCTTTGTGTGTCGTTTGAAGTTCACAGCCGCGTCCGTCGTCGACTAAAGTCTTGCGCCTCGTCCTCGGGACTGAAGATCTTGGAGCGCTTGCGCTTCGCGCCTGCTGCTGCGTTCGCATCGGGTGTCGCGGCCAGCGCCATCATCTCTTCGTCAAACGCGATCTTGCGGATGATTTTCGGCGTCCTGTTGTTTTTCATTTCCATGCAGCACATACGAGATGATTACTGGCGTTCAGCTAGTATTACGGCAAATGAGCTAACGAGAGAGCGTACCTGTCTCGAGCAACTTCGCGATAGTTGGTCGTTCCAAACGCCTCTTCCTGTCGATGGTTGCGCGCATCGGGGGTCTCCCTCCTGCTGGTGATGAACTGATTCCGCTGCTGTTGCTGTTGCTGTTGCTGTTGTTGTGGACGAGCCTGTGCTTGTGGCTGTTCGTACATGTTCACTTGGTAATACGGCGTTGCTGCTGCTACGGGTGGAGCTACTGTGGCTGGCTGATAATGGGTCGTTGGAATCACTGCCGCTCCTCCTCCTAGCGGGCGTCCGCCAAACGCAGCGGAGATCGTTCGCTCAACGTCCATTTGCTCGTTGCCAAAGCTCGTGAACGTCCGACTCGGAGCCATCGAAACGGGGCTTCGCGGGCGTCGAATCACCGTCATGAACTCCTCGTCGCTGTCGTCAAAGATACTTTGCTGTGTCGGCGCAAAAGGCGCGATGGATCGCTTTGGCAACTCGGACGGTAGCGTCTCTTCTGCTTCATCGTAGTCGTAGGTATCGTATCGTGCAGACGTGAACTCTGTGGGCTCTTCACGGCGGAACTCTTGCTGGGGCTGCATCTCTGCTGTTTCAAAGTCTCTTTGGTCGGAGCGTTCATACGCGCGCTGCTTTTCAGAAGAGTCGTCAGAGATTTCTCTTCTTGTCGAAGAGTACGAGAGCGAAGGCTGGGAGAGCTTCGAGGCAGGCACATCATCATCCCCCTCTGCAGCCTCTCTCTGCCATGAATACCGGCGCATTTCGCGCTGCACCTGGCGCTGCTGCGTGTCCGTGATCGAAGCTTTCGCGCCGGTTCCCCCAGCACTCGGCTGTCTCTCCGGCGGGCGTCGCTCTCTCGATGACTGTCTTGACGATGGCGCAGACGAAGAAGTGACATCAGTAACCCCATGGATAGCCGACACACCTTGGGTTGCTGAGGACGTGGACGCGAAGAATGAACGCGACGGCTGCTGGAGCTTGGACAGCCGGAAGTTCCCTTCAGTAACCGCACTCACTCCTTGCTTCAGCCTTTTCACCTCAAACTCTCGAGCTCTCGATGCAGAGCTAACACTCGACTTTGCGCTCTTTCCAGCACTTTGTGCGCGCACCGAAGATGGAAGCCGTATCCCCGAGCGTAGCTTGGAAAAGGAGGCGTCGTAACTGGCGCTGTACTCGCTCCATGCAGCTCCTTCACTCATTGGAGTCTTCTTCTTATCGGAAAGTCCCTATAAACGCAAGCACATGTGCAATTATGATTAGCAAAAGAGCCTTTTGCAGCGAAAACCAAGTGAAACCACCACGCCAGCTACAACCTTACCGCTGTGTCGACGGACTTGCGCCGTCGCTGCTGCTGCTTCTTCTTCTTTGCGGCCGAACTTGCACGCTGCAACTCGCGGAGCTGCGTGCTCAGTTGCGTCTTCTGGTGCTGGAAGGCATCGTCGCTCAGCAGCGGCGCCAGCGGGAGCACATTCGGCAGAAAGAGACGCAGTCGCCGCTGAAAGAGCAGCGGCACGACCACCTCCACAAGCACGACGAGCAGCCCGTAGTAGAAGCAGATCTGGAAGAGCAGCGAGTCCTCCTCTATTGGAAGGAATAGCCCCTCGTGCGGCGGTGGCGGCTCCTTGAGCGTCATGGCGATCGGAGCCTTGCTTCGGCTTTGTGCAAATACCTCAGCAGAGCACTGCCGCAAGGGCAAATGTGTTCTTGGCGCGAAAGAATGTGGACCACATAAAATTAAGCAATCGGTAAACTCTACACTCCGCGCCAAGTCATTTCGCACACTACCTTTTTGCTCATATCTCCGTCAGCTTTTGGAATTGTCGCGTGCTGTTTGGATATGTATTTCCTATTACATAGCTGAACGTCCCCAACGCGCAAAACCGCGCTAAAAAGTCTTCTGTTGGGGATCTGCCATGCAAATTGCTCTCGACATATCGTCAAGTGTTTCGCACACGTGTACGTATACAAAAAACAAGATAAAGAATGATGGTAAAAATGATTGTATTGGCAGTTTGTTGTGCGGACTGTGTGGACTATTGATACAAAAGCAATGGGTAGTGGAGCGCTGCTCACGGACGAAGAGCGCAGCAGAATCAAGGGGCCACGTGAGGCAGGTCAAGGGATAAGAGAGATAGCAAGGAGATTGAAGCGATCAACGGGCACTGTACGGCGAGTTGCAAAACAAGGCTTGCGGTGCTCGTTGGAAGACAGGACTCCAACGATTACGTGTACGCATTGTTAGAGTTCCTCCTTTCGTCCGCTCACCTCCACTATAGCGTCGACTTTCTGTTTCAACAGGGCGGCGCATCCATCCACAAGTCGCGCCGCACACAAGAATTCTTTGACGAGCAGGGCATTCAGGTGCTAGATTGGGTGGCGCGCTCGCCCGATCTCAATCCAATCGAGAACTTGTGGTTCATTGTGAGTCGCCGTGTGTATGTAAACGGCAGACAGCTTAGCAGCGTGTTTTCTCTCACAAAGGTCATTCTCTACGTGCGGGAGTCCATTAATCATGCGACGCTGAGAGTGCTCATTGACTCGATGCCGCGTCGATGCACAGTAGTGATTGAAAAGCAAGGGAGCAAAACATATTACTAATACAATCATTTTACCATCATTCCATACCATCATGGTTCCGACGCTCAGTTATTCCGACGCTAATTCTGACAACTGGGCAAACAGACTTCTAATTGAAGCACGTACAAACTAAAAACGGACTCACTGTACTTAGTTTGTGACGGTACTGCTTCATTAAGCGACATAAAAACTGAGGTAGGGTTAGGCTACAAATCCGTGCAACTGAAGATTGAGCTCTGCCAAATTCTCCTCGAGTCTAGGCGTTGCGGGAACCTCTAAAACGCTCTCGTTGTAGAGAAAAAGCAAAAAAACAGTTTTGGGGAAAATCGATCCAAAAACGAACGGGATCGATGTGCGCTCATGGTGGCAAATCGGGAAACGAGCCCGAGAAACGCGCAAAAGAGGCCACTATTTAAAACAGTTGTAGACAGATGGCAACCACACGCTAAGAATTTTTGCTACCCATCCACAATAAACCCGCTTTTCTCAATAGAGCGCGCTTAAATTTTGAACAGCAAGATGTTTGAGCGCTACGCGTTTTCCTTTCGCAGTCTTTCTTTTTTCTTTTGATTGACAAGCGACCTGCCTTCATGCTTCAGTACGCCAGCATGCAGTCAAGCCGTGAACGCCGCCGCTCCTAATGCTATTTATCTATCGTGCCGACGCTGTGTGGTCACAGGCAGGGCTTATCACCCCTGATGCGGGATCGAACCCCGCCGTCGGCAATCAGAGTGATTCCAGATACGAAGAGCGAGAGTATGCGAACATGTGAGTAAATGCATCTGTATTTTGTTTGGTCTTCATTATCGTGAGAATGTCTTGTGTATCTCCGCTAGCGACTGCATATGTATTTTGTTCGATCTTGTGAAATTGTCTTGGCTGTGCCTACGAACGAATGCTTTGTGTTTCGTTTACACAATGGTAAGTATGTCTTGCGTGTGCAAAGGAGCGGGGTCATTTATTCGACCAGTAGCAAGCTGTGCACGATAGCGAGCAATGCGATTGTTGAGCGCACCAGCGCTGTGAAAACTGCGCATGTGCTTTAGGACTGACCCTGCTCCGATTGATACGATACCGTGCTCGTTCAAGAACGCAGTGACTGCCGCTTCCGCTCTTTCGCCTAGCAGCAGCACTTGATCGCGATAGTCACGTTGATTGACTTCGAGAGCGAAACCGGCGTCCAGAAAGAGCTTCATGAAGGCGACAACTTGGTTGGACTGCGACTTCTTCTGCCGATTGCCCGTTGAGCTCCATAGCCGTGGCTCTCTAGTGTACCACTCGAACCATACCGATGTCAGGTGAGTGACTGGAGACTTTTGTTTGCGCTTGACTGGTTGACTCACTTGCTCCTCTCCGGTCTCATCTTCGGCGCATTGCCTCTTCTTTTGCGCGTTAGATTCAATAGCGTCGAGCCGATCAGACAGCTGACTAGCTAGCGCCTTGTTTACAGCCAGTAACTGCTCAATGACAGCCGCCTGGTGTTTTTCAAGATTGCTCCTCTCGGATACGTTCTTGTCTGCCTCTTTGTCGTTTTTGTCTTGAGCGCAGGTGGTGCCAGCTTGCAGAGCAGACGACCAAGACAGCAGATCGGCTTGTGTGCTCCCAGCACTGGCGACGCAGTCCTCGAGACGCGTGACAGCCAGGCTATTAGGGTTGAACTTCTTCATGGATGGGTAGTGCTTGATGAGATGCGCGAGGAGTACTTCCAAGACCTGCTCACTAGTGTTGAAGCTTGGCGTCTGGAGTTTGGAGCAGCTGGCGAATGCGCGGACTTGGACTGCAGCGATCTTAACTCGCGTCGACGCGTCAAAGTCAGTAAGGTTCGTAATTTGCACTGTGCTGTTTGAATCCCAGCCGCTTAGAACCTTCGCAACCTTTTGGTCCTCGGCTGTTGTGTTGAACACATAGGCAAAGGCTTTGTTTGTGGTGCTTAGGTTCCACGCACCACGGTCGAAGATCCACTGAGCGCTCAGCTGTGCGTCGCTGTTTGCATGCTGGGCTCCGCCGCGCCGAAACGAGTGAGAGGAGAGATCGCTGTTTACGCCTGCCGCTGCCGCAACTCGAGCCAGAAGTCGATTGACGTAGGTGTGAATTCCGAGCGTGGCTTCCGGCTTGGACGAGGGCGTTTCGTTTGCTGCTGCTGGGAGTGCGCTCGAGCCATGTTCAAGAAGCTCAGCCAACGGGATCGGCAATCCCGCGTGCATTGGTCGTTGAGCTGTCGGAAGCGAAAGCTGGTCGAGTAGCTGGGCGCTTGGGGCCTGTTGCATCAGCAGTGCCAACGCCACCGCGTGGATCGGGCATGTCGCGAGGTTGTTGTCGGGGAACAGGGTCAGCCCCTGCTCTTCGGAGGTCTTCATGCGAACGAGGCGAAGGAAGACCACATTGTTAGCACTCACAGATAGGTTTTGCTTCTGGACGAGCGTCAGATCTGACGCCCGCCCAAACACATGCCATAGTAAGCACAGAAGTGCAGCATCTTGGTAAGCTGCAGCAGTTGTTGCATTTGCGTACAAGTACTGATTTAATAGACGTAAATCGTTCTTAGTACATGCCGGTGCTTTCTTTATATAACCGCCACTCTCTCTTTTAAGACAGTACTTCTCAAGAGTAGTTGCCATCTTGCGCAACGGTGGATCAATCGACGCTACTTCGCTTGGAGAGAACTCCTTGAAGAGCCACGATTTCACCTGCCTGAAGTAGGACATGACAGTGTTTCGAGCCAAAGTCTTTCCATTCTTTCCCGCACTAAACGCTAGATGATATCCAAATTGATCCATAAGAGCCTTAAAGCTACTTCCTCCATCATCACGCTTAATGCACGCCTTCACGTATTCAATACTAACGTTCTCATTGGCAAGAAAACGCAGTAATGAATTCACAGCAGTACGCTGCGCGTGCTTGCTGTTCAAAGCTTCCAAACACTCCAAACTCATGAACACCTGTCCTAGTTCTTCCTACTTGTCGGAATGAAACCAAATGCGCCCCAATCTCTCTGAGCGCTTGGAAATTGAATGGCGGAGGGGATATTTTTCATCGGCTCCGACGTTGTGTGTCGGAGTCGCTCAGTTTCGACTAACCTAACCTCTTCGCTATTCTATTGGTGGAAATTATACGATAGCAACCCTTTAATTAGTCAAAAATATTGGGAAGCGCTCTAATTGGTCAGTTCCAGCTATACAAATACCAAGTGTTGTCGGAATGGTGACCATATTCATCCATAGCATTGGCCAGCACTGTACATCCATCGCAGTCTACAGCCATAAAACTGTAGGTGCATTTTGTCGCAATCTTTGACGAATTGATGGCAGCTTGAAGTATTTTTTTGCCTTTTTAATTGGCTAAAACAATGCGACTTTCGTTTTTCAGCCAATCAGTGATCTTCAAAAAGAGGATGTGGGATGATCGTTTTGCCGTTCGGCGTCGACGTGAATGAACACGATCGACGTGGACGAACTCGTGGAGCGATCATCAATGGAAAGCAACCAACAAAGGTAGCCATTTAGCTAGCTTCAGCGGTCCTTTGTGCACACTCGCTGGCCTACTACTTTGTAGAGCTTTACATTGGGGCGTGAACACGCACACCACAGCAAGGGTCTCATCAAGATTATTATCGTTGGTGCCCCACGCACGCACACGTGTTTGACGCGGATTGTGCCAAGCACCAACCCTCCTTTGCTTTTTGCACTCACTCGCGTGACAAGATCCGATCCGTCGAGTCACTCCCACATTTCGTCACCACTCCGCCAATCAACACTGCTCTCTGTTGTTTTTCTATCCTCTCATTGGCTAAAATTGACTCCTGCGTCCCTGTTTTTGCCAAACTGCGTCACAGCTTCACTTGGCTTCGTACTGTAGATTCCCTCTCTCTCCCATAAAACCTCGATCACGAGGCTTTACCTTTTATGTTTTGAGAACGAGGTTATATTAATCAAAAATCAAAAATGATATCTTACTGATTTGAAATCCATGGTGTATTCTATATTATTTAGAAACCATGGTGCTTCAAAACTGCGCGGGACCACCTTATTCCTTCATACCCCAGTTGATCGGCAAATCGGTCTCTGCATTACCATGAGCTGTATACCGTGATGGACGGTGAGCGGAAAACAGAGGCACCTTGTTAATAAGCAAAGTGCAATGTATAGATAGATAGAGATGTATCTCTCCCTCTTTTGCTAATCAAAAGCGCGACAAATTTGAAAAGCTGCACGTCAATCCAATTGAGGCGATCGATCGCTCCGTTGCAGCAGCTCATCGCTCATTCCCTCTTTTTCCTCCTCTCCATCAAGAAGACCCCCCCCCCCTCCCTCCCCAAGCCTCCCCCCTCCCTCCCTTATCACCATGTCGGACCTCAAGACCCAGTTCGAAGCCGCCGCCGCGCTCGCCAAAACCTTCACCAAGGAGCCGTCAAACGATGAGAAGCTCGCGCTCTACGCGTACTACAAGCAGGCCACCGTCGGCGACAACACGACCGCCAAGCCAGGCATGTTCGACCTGACCGGCAAGGCCAAGTGGGCTGCCTGGACGGAGAAGAAAGGCCTCTCGGCCGAGGAGGCCATGCAGAAGTACATCGAGGAGATCGAGAAGCAGAAGGCCATCTACGCTTAGAGCGACTGATGTGCTGCAGCTGTCCTCCCCTTCTTTTCTTTTTGTGTATCTGCTCAGCACCTCAGTGCGCCACGGTCGAGGCCTTCGAGTGGAGAGTGAATGCTGATGAGATGAGCGAAGGCGACAGGCTTGCCACAATGAGCGGTCAAGCGTCCCTCGTTTTCTTTTATCGGTCAGCCTTTTGTCGTCATGAGAAAGCGGAATTGACCATCGAAAGTACCCTAAAAGCGAATAAATAATGGTGCATTTTGTGCCATGTTGTGCTCTGTCATTCTTCTTGCTGCCTTCAGGAGGCTGCAAAGCTGAGTAAAATGCAAGGTGCTTTCAAGTCAACGAGGATTGGTTGCGCTTCATAATCTTGTTTGCCTTAATTAGATGATCACCAAAAATCTATACCCATGCACATGCACATGCAACTACGTAGCTACTTCACTAATAAATCACGCACTCGGTTCATTGCTACTCAACGAGACGCCACTTGGGGACACACACACACACGCACACACATACACACACACACGCACACACACACACACGCACACACATTCGTACTGGCGGATGATGATGGAGACTCACTGCTGCCGCTTGTTGTCTTCCAATCTCCGCATCTGCTGCACTTTCACACTGGTGCAGCTCTGCAATAACATACTTCAGTGACAAACACACCACATTGTCTGTCGCTCACTTGATCTTGGCCTCGATCTTCACCTCCATGCGCGCAAAGTCGGTCATGAGCTTGTTGATCTGGGTCGAGTGGAAGCCGATGGTGTTGGAGATTGAAATCTGCTGCGTGGCCAGCTGCTGCTGCGTCTCTGTGTTCTGCGTCAGCAGGCGCATCAAGAGCACCTCCATCTGCTCGCCGCTCGCGATCGCGACCGCGCCGCTGTTGCCGTTGTTGCTGGTCGTGGTGGCAGTCGACAGCATGGCCGACAGCGCTGAGTTGTTGTTGGGCGATGCCGGCGACGTGGGTGATCGCACGGCGGACGTCTTGCCAGTGCAGTTGTTGCTCATTGGTGACACAGCAGTGGAGGAGGAGGAGGACGACGGAACGGACGACAGCGAGGAGGTCGACGGCGCGGGCGAGAGCGGCGACACCGGTGCGTAACAGCTCTCGAACTGCTGCGACTGCTGCTCCGGACTCTCCTCTCGCTGCGGCAGATTCTCACTGGCCGCGTGGGCGAGGCGCTCGAGGATCGCGACGTCGCAGGACTCGCGCGGCCGCGTATCGAGCACGAACACACTTCCGACGGCGTGCCCGCTCGATGGGTCGATGATCGGCGCAGCCGCGTAGAAGCGCACAGCGGCGGCGCCAGAGACCAGTGGATTGCAGTCAAAGCGCTTGTCCTTAAGCGTGTCCAGCACCACGACGGGCTCTTTTGTGAACACCGTGTACGCACAGAATGCAATCTTGCGCGGGATCATCTTGTGCGCCAGGCCGACGCTGGCCTTGAACCACTGGCGGCGCTCATCCATGAAGCTCACGGCCGCCATGGGGCACGAGAGCCGCGCCTTGGCCAGGTCGCAGATCATGTCGTATGGTTTCTCCGGATCACTGTCCAGCACGTCGAGCGCGTGGAGCGCGTGCAGGCGACTGACTTCGTCAGCGGCGACCGGCGGCTTGGGCCACGGGTGCGACCACGAAGAGGAGGAAGAAGAAGATGGCGGCGCCGCGGCGTCTCGCTGGTTGTTGCTGTGATAGCTTGGACTCGGCTGCGGTTTCTGCGGAGATGGGGTCTGGTTGTTGTTGCTGCTTGGACTTTTGTGGCGGCGCTGCTGCTGGTGGTACTGGTACTGGTACTGGTACTCATTGTTGCCGTTGTTGCCGTTGTTGCCGTTGTTGCCATAGTTGTTGTTATTCTCAAAGCTGTCGCCCGAGCCGTACTCCTCCGTGTCGTAGTCCTCTTCGTCCGACTTGGAGAGCGGAGAGTGCAGGTGGCTGCTCAGCCACTGGCGCGACTCTTCTGTTGTGGTTGCGTCCGTAGGCGTGAAGCTGATGCTGTCGTTGTTGTTCATGTGGTTGATGTAGTTGTGGGACGCTGGCGCATGCACTTTCTGTGAGTGCGCGTGGTTGAAGACGCATGAGACGCACACGCGTACGCGCGTGTACCCGATGGTTGCGAGCAGCGCGCTCTTGAGCAGCGTGCAGTTGCTGCACACAATTTCGCCGCACTGTTATTGCAACACAACAGCAATAAATAGGTTAGAGATCCGTGGGAGGCATGGCCTACAAAAGGTAAGTCAAAAGTCAAATACGAAGAGCTACGCACCATGCGGCAGTGGTGCTTGCGGCGGAACGTGCTGAACTGGCGCGTGCACACGTTGCAGAGCGTGCGCTCGTTGTCCGAGACCCAGTCGGTTGGGTCCACGAGGTGCTGCACGAGGAACTCGCCATTCTGGCGCGGCGCGTCCTTGATCATATTTCTTCCTGATGCGTGGCTTGTGTTCCTGTTCCTGTGGTCTGTGATGAGCTCTTGGTGGCGAGATGGATAATGGCTGACTGACTGGATGGACGGATGAATGAATGTTCACGCTCGTTCAGGCCAGACAGGACAGGACAGAGGAAGGCAGAAAGCTGCGGATGGATCGAGAAGCCTGCAAGTTTGGGAATGGGGAGGAGCTCTTGCTCTTGTCCTTTGCTGCTGCTGTTGGCTTCCACAGAGAGACTGCTCCCCACGACAGGTGATCCGCAGAAGAAAGAAATGGGAACCGGTCGCCTTGGAAGAAATACGGAGATTCCGGTACAATAATACTTCAAATCGGCCGCAAATTCGAACAAGAGAAGCAAACACGCGCGCGTGAGAGGTTCGATGGATCGAGGCGCCGCGTGAGACCGAAAAAGGGAAATGTAGGGGTGAGCCCAGAGAAAGTCAGCACCTCGCTCTCGCTTTGGAACAATACCCAACTCAGTAGTAATTCGAAAGAAGCCATAGAAGAAAAAATAACGGAAAGAAGGATCCGCTGGTGTTTCCCAACAAGAAACGACTGTGGGCCGTCCGTCCGCTTTCCCATTTGGATGATTCCCACACACACAACTTGTTGGTCAGGAGCTCCTGACCAAAAATAGCTCACCATGATGTCAGAAAAACAAGTCAGGCCCAGCTCGCTGACTCCATCGCCATCATCAACATCGCAGAGAAACCCTGTGTGCTGGCTGGCTGACTGGCGGATATTGGAGAGTGGGCCTCGAGTGCCGAGTGACGCAAGGGCCGCGCACTAAACAAAGTTCCATCATGGAAGGACACTGCCACAAAGCGCTGTGTCTCTGTTTTCTAGTAATCGATGGATAGAAAGACAACCAGCAGCCCCCTGCTTCAAAGCCGACCGCCCTTTCACACACCACATCTTTTAAAATTTTGTCATGTTGACATAATGCTTGAGTCAACCATGCGCCACTACTTTTCAAACTTGCCCACACTACAGAAAACACTTGAGGTGCGAGCATGCCACACAATAGGCAAATAGTCACAGTGCGTCCGTTCACGGTGCGTGGTTGCGGCTCTTTCTATCATTTGCTTTTGTTCGTGAAGCAAGAGCCAAGACTTCAAATGCGTGTGCTCACGAAGAAAAACCCACTAGAACAACAACGAGGCAAGAGGCGAAAAGCTCATGGGATGTAAGCGCCACGAGCCGCCACGAGCCTCTTGGAAGCGAAGTGTCCAGTAATGGTACAAGTATTTGAGTGGGTGTTTAGGCACAACGCCGCGCGTGCGTGTGGATGTTTTTCACAGAGCGAGCTGCATCGCAGTTGCATATAACACAACGCACCGCTTGCCAACAAGAATAGAAACCGCCACACCGGTCAAGGCAAGCACAACGCAAAACCTTTTGTCTATTTCGTCCCATCGCTTTTTTGCCCACATGTTGTTACTGTGATGTTTGAGAAATCGAGGCTCGAATATCTGTGACGTGTGACGAAAAGAATGAAGATCGAAAAAAGCGCAAGGTTGAAGCTGGGATGGGACCATTTGCCACTACTGTATCGGCCTCTTTAGGTACGCACATCAAATCGAGCTCGTACTTCTTCGTATTTCGTACCTAATCGGAGCTTGCACAGTATCTTTGCCAGCTGGCTGATCAAGTGACTAATTGACTCCCTATTTCTTCCTTCCCTTCCTTCTTCGCTGTTGAGATTGAAGCACAACAAGTGAGGATGCGGGCAGCCAACGCACTCAGGATCGCGCGTCTGCTGCGCGGAGGAAGCCAGCAGCAGCAGGTGAGTCAGACTCCTCCCTCTTGGCTCGTTGCGCACGGCTGGCGCACGCGGCGAGATGGGCTTCTTCTCATCGACGATGTGGGTGTGGACCCCATTTGCCACTGCACTTGTCCACTTGCGTAGCTCTTCGCTCTTTCACGAGTGCAGAGAAAGCGAGAAAGCGAGAAAGAATATTGAAAGACAGCGCTGACTCATGCCATAATGCTTATCACCTTGCTGAGTCGTTCGACATTGCTCATGCGCTATGCTATGCATCACTCTGTTGTACTCCTGTATTGTTGTAGAGCAACACGAAGAAACTCGCGGGCTCGATTCGCCAAGCGCTCTTGATCAGCGGCATCGGCTTGTCGGTATTCGCACTCGCGCACGGAGACGCTGGCGGCGCTGGATCGTCTGTTTCCTCTGCGGCGCAGTGCGATGCGCGGTACACACCGGCGTACAGCGGAGATCCAGACCTCGATCTCGGCGGATTCACGCTGCCGCTCGACGGTGAACGCTTTGAGAAGCTCGAGAAGTCGCTTGCAAAGCGCTTCAGCTGTGCGACGTACAAGGCGAATGCGCCGATCGAAGACCGCTTCGACGTCCAGTCCACTTCAAACGGAGATGTGTACGCCGCGGTCTTTGATGGACATGGTGCGTGAATTGTGATGAGTGCGTTGTCATTATCACCACATGTTACTACTGCTGAATGGCTAGACATACTGATGTTTCTTGCAATGTGTGTGCGTGCGCGCTTTGCTACTTATTAGGCGGATGGCAGGTGTCCGAGTACGTGAGCAAGACGCTGATTGGCAATATCCAGAAGGAGCTTGGGCACGCGTTCAAGGACCCCGAGCGTGAGCATGAGAAGCCAGCGTCTCCAAAGAAAGTCGCTGCTGCGATTCAGCGCGCGTTCGGCCGCACAGATCGCGAGTTGATGGCGCAGGTGTTGCCGGCGTTCAAGTTGGGGTTTGGCGCGCTTGCGCGTTGTGGATCGTGCGCGCTGTTCACGCTCGTACACGAGGACTACCTCCACGTTGCGAACGGTATGTGGCATGCTTTGTGCTTCATATTCTCTTAGAGTCGCATTGATTCTCACTTTCCTTCACCTTCTATTGCAGCTGGCGATATTCGAGCGGTGCTGGGCAAGACGGACCCTGCAAACAAGGACAAGATGATCGCCATACCGCTCAGTAACGACCAGAACGCGATGGTCAAGTCGGAGCAGGAGAAGCTCAAGAAGGAGCACCCGAGCGAGGCGAATGCGTTCACGTGTCGCCACCCAGACTCGTGTTATGTGAAAGGCGCATTGCAGCCGACGCGCGCGTTTGGCGATTTTTCGCTCAAATACCCCGAGTTCAACGGCCCACCGTACGTAAACGGCGATCGCTCTGCGGGGCGTCACTTTGCGGAGCCGTACTCGCCACCGTACATCACTGCGATCCCGGAGATCAAGAGCTTCAAGATCGAGAAGAGCGACCGGTTCATGATCATCGGCTCGGATGGGCTCTGGGATTTCCTGAGCAACGAAGAAGCCGTTGAGGTTGTGCGCGAACAGGTCGCCGCGGGCAACTACGACCATGCGGGGCGAGCGCTCGTGGAGCGAACGCTGCAGAAGGCCGCCAAGCGCTACGAGATCACGTACGCGGACCTGCTGAGCTTGCCGCCGGGAAGCCACCGCCGACGTCGTCACGATGACACGACGGTCATCGTTCTCTTCTTCGACTAGGACAGCTGCTGGTGGTGGTTGCCAGATGTATTTCAGGGAAAAAGGATCCATTGGAGCTCTCTGGCTCGGTTTTTGGTTGTCGAGAAGGGTCGATCGATGTGTACGCAGTGATGAAGAGAGAGAATCGCGCAAGGTAACTCGCTGTCTCATACATCAAAAGTGTTCCTGATTTTGTGTGTTTTTTGCTACTAGTGTGTGCTATTTGAATGAAGATGCTAGACGATTTGGTATAGGGGTACTTCGACAGTTTAGTTTACTACTATTGCTACAGACTGCTAGTGTGTCATGTGGTGGAGCGCGCCGGGAGAAACCGCAGGCGTGGTGTTAGCTGTCGCCTGCTGCTGCTGCCTGGCGGTCTCTGATGACGTGCTCGAGACCTCCAGCTCTTCGTCCAGTTGCTGGCGGTAGAGATCAAAGTTGAGCTCCAGCGAGTCAGTGTAAAACTGCAAAGCAAGACCAAGCAAAGTATACCCGTGAGTATGGCGATCTACAAGACCAATAGGTCAGCTGCAAACAGCAACAACAACAACAACAACAACAACAGTAAGACGTACACGCAGATGGTGGCAGAGCGACGTGAGCGGCAGCCAAATGGGTCGCACGACATAGTTGATGTAGTTGAGCTGGACAATCAGCCGCGTCTTCCTGCTCTCGAGCCCCTGCATGAAGAAATCGGTGGTCACCCCTTGCTCTGCCTCAGCCCTCGCTTGGTTCTGGAACTCGTCGAGAAGCCGGAAGCCCCACTCGTAAGACTGCTGGAAGGGCAGCGTCTGGTACGAGAGATCGGCTGCGTGGATGAGGATGCCCATGAGAAGCTGCCGTTTCTCGTTTAGCTGCCGCCGCGAGAGGCTCTCGAGCGCCTTGCATTTCTCGAAGTGCTTGGCCATGTCGGTCGCCAGGATACAGTAGATGATGAGCTGCCGGACGCGCTTGTACCGCGCTTCGCCGAGGTGCTGCAGGATCTTGGCGGACTTGTGGTTGAGGATGATGAACGTGACGCGGCAGTGGTGGCGCTCGAGCACGGCATCGTCGTTGTGTGTGAGCGCCATGGGGCTGAGCGTCTTGAGCTCAAAGTCGTTCGTGTTACCCGGGTGGTCGATGTCGTGGCAGAGCGCGGCAACGAGCATCGCGAAGATCTCGATGCCGCTGAAAAACTTGCGGCACTCGACACGGATCATCGTGTGGATCGTCAGCATGACCTGGAACGCGTGCTGAAAGTTGTGGAACGGGTTCCCGCGGTAGTAGTTGGCGACGTTGGTCGTGAATGCCGAAAACTTCTCGCCCGAGATGCGGAACGCCTCGAGGAAGCCGTACGCGCGGAACACGACGCTGCAGAGCATGCCAATATCGCTGCTCGTGAGCGTCAGCGTTTCCATGTCCCACTGCTCGAGTGGCTCGTCCTGGCCGCGTGCGAACACAATCTCGCGCGAGAACGGTACCTCATCGTCCTCATGCTTCTTGCGCATGAGCGCCGGGATCACGGACGCGAGCGTAGCTGGCTGTGACGCACCACCACCAGAACCACCAGCCCCACTATCATCGTCGCCCAGCGCTCCCTGCTTTGGCCCCGAGTTGCAGTACTTGTGCACGATCGACGAGATGATGTCCGTCTCCGAGTACTGGTCCATGTGCAGCATCGACGACATGCGTCGGAGCGCTAGACCCGGTGTCGCAGTGCCACTCATGCCTCCGTTCATGCCACCCACGACCGCAGTAGTGCAGTCCGAGACGACCTTGTAGTACGAGATGTCGAGCGAGAGTCGACCGAGTGCGAACTGCACTTCGCGCGAGTACTTGTCCATGACGTCGCGGTCGGTCTTCGTAAACGCGACGACGTGCGAGCCCTCTTTCTTGTTGATGCACATCGCGACGGCCACACATTTGGGGTTTGAGATCGAGTGGTCCTCGAAGATCGGCGTGCAGAGCACGCTCGTCGTACGGTAACCGGTCTTGACGTCCACACTCGGGTCGAAGAGCTCGTGCTTGTACGCATCGCGGGTGCACACGGTTTGGCCCGTGGTGGCCACGAGCCCCGAGATGCCGCGGTTCATGGGCGTGCGGATGCTCTCACCTCCTCCAACGCGTGGCGTGATCCAGAGCTCTTTCTTGAAATGGTCGATGAGCAGAAACCCGAAGCGGTCGCACTCCATAATGTCCTTGCCAATCTCCATGACCAAATCCACAAACTCTTCAATGTTGGAGCTCTCGGAGACAAACGTGGTCAGTCGCAAGCGCGCTTCAATGAGCTTCTGCGACGTCTTCACTTCGTGGTGGAGACTCGACTTGTGCAGGGAGATTCCCACGGCGTCGGCCGCGTAGTTAAGGAAGATCGCGTCTTCGCTCGTGAAGTCTGTGCTGTCGACCTTGTTAACGGCCGAGAGCACGGCCAGGATGGTGCCCTCAGGGCTGCGCACAGGCAGGCAGAGGATGCGCTTGGTGACAAAGCCCGTCTTCTGGTCCAAAGTCGGGTCGAACAGCGGATGCGAGTACGCGTCGTTCGTGATCACAGTCTCACCCGTGCGTGCCACGTAGCCGACGATGCCTTTCGTGATCGGCACGTACTCGCCGCGCACAATGTCGGCCGCGCACGCGATGTAGAGCTCGTCCTCGCCATCGATCTTCATGAACAGCCCGATGCGCTCGGTGCCAAGTAATTCGTGACACACCGATAGTACCTGGTCCAAAACTGTAGAGGAGACGGCTTCCATGGAGATATTGCGGTGCAGCTTCAAGAGCCCTTCGATGCGGTTCTGCGCGGTCTGGCGCTCGCGCACGAGAATCAGGTTCCAGATAGCTGAGCCTGCGACCACGGAAAGGAACTCGAGGCTGCGCTTGTCGGCCTCGGTGAACGATCGTGGTGTCGTTGATGAGAGGTGGGGAGACGGCAAGAGTACGACTGTGGAGTTGTTGTTATGTGTATTTGAATTGTTGGAGCTGCTGGTATTACCATTGCTGGTGTTGGTACTGGTAGTAGTGACCATGGAGACGACCTGGAAGACCCCGACGACTGCGTGGTGCGCATTGCGGATCGGCAGACAGAAGAGCGCGTGCGGGACGATGCCACTTGACTTGATCTGTTGGTCGTAGTTCTCGTGTGTGTAGAAGTCCTCGATGTCCAGCGGCTTGCCCGTCATGATCACGCGCGCGAACGTTGTCGCACTATCCGCTGCGACAAACCCTTCGCTTGTGAACGCCACCGCGTGCTTCTTGCCGCCGCCGCTGTTCGCATGCGCAGGTTGGTTAGGATGTTGCTTGTTGAATTGAGTGGATGTGCTTGCACTCTGAGGCGTAACAGAGAAGATCTCGACGATGTTGCGCCGCTCGTTGAGCAGTCCGAGTGTATACTTGTCTGCGCGCACGAGCTTCTGTGCGGCACCCAACGTGCGCGACACCACGTCCGCGAAATCGCCCTGCGCTGAGATCTCTTTGACTGACGCGACCACGTCCTCGAGCTGGTTCACGCGCTCCTTCATGATCATGAGGGATCCCATCCGCGCGGTTGGCACCAGCAGCCCTGTGTCGTGTGAGCTGCTGTTGTTGCCAGCCGAGATAAAATGAGTCGGCGATGATGTCGTCGATGTCGCTGCAAGCTCAGCGGGTGATATGGCTGCCAGCTTTGCAGCGTTTGAGGCAGCGAGCGACGCGGTCGCGGTGGACGCGTTCGTCAGGCTTTTTGAAGACGAGACGGACGGTGACGCGCGGTGTGGCGATGCGCTGGAGAACGACGGCGGGAACCGCGTGGGGCTTGAAGCTCCGGGCTCCTGGAAGCGTACAGTCGAGTGCGGCGGCGAGAGCATGCTCTGCCGGTGGTCGGCCTTGTACTGCGCGAGCTTGTGGTCCACGTGGAGCGTCTTTTGCTTGAGCAGCAGCACGCGCTTCTGCTGCTCGTCGATCTTCTCGAGCAGCGCGCGCTTCTCGTTGTCGCGCGTGCGCAGTCCATGCAGCACCGCGTTGAGCTCTGCGAGCGGCACGAACACGCTCGGAGGCTCCATCTTTTATCGCTTTGGTGACTTTGAGGTGGCTCCTGGATGTAGATGCAGATGTCCACCATGGGTACACAAATGGGTACGCTTATCATGAAACGACGCGAAAGAAAGAAGGAAACTAAACTAAATGTGCCACAACTGGCGCAAAACCGGTTGTCAAGCCATTTCTTTTGAGCACCGTCGAAATACCGCTGCTGTACTAGACTCGCACATTATTATTGAATATATATATAAATACGCAACAGCTCTCAACGAACAACACAGGGCACTCTTTCAAGGGAATCACGCAATTCAATCTCCAATTAATTGACCCACCAGTTAAGCACCATGAAACGAATATCGAGCCAAACTCGGGTAATACGAGTTACACTTCCTCAAACCTATCCCTAAAAATTGAGCCGAGCCCCTATCAGTTTGGCTTGCAACGAGTTTCATGTCCACTATTTGGTATGTCTTTATTCAAAGGGAAGCCCAAGATTTCGACGCGAACTCAGATCTCACAGATTTTGAAGGCATTTCACTTCAACTGGATTCCCCACACAATCACTGAATATATGAATTCTGTAAATTGAGTGCATTGATTTTCCGTTTTATTCTCTCTCAAAAAGCCACATTCTGCAATTCTCCAACAAATACCGAATGACATCACCTCCAGACTCAACCTACTCTTCCATCGCTCGTCAAGTCATCATCTTGCAAGCCTCCATCCCAGCCACGGCTGCGTTGCTCCATCTCGACAAGCTACGTCTGCGTCGCTGCGTGAATCGAATTCGGGAGGGGCGACTTACTGCCGTTGACGTGACGCCTCCGGCCGCCATCCCAGTGCGTGCTGTGATTGGAACAATGGAGCGAGTTTTCTTATTCCCAGATCTCGATCACCTGTGCGAACAGCTCCTGTCGACGGGGACCCGCGTTTCCCTTGGTGAGCGCAATTGCACCAAAAAGACAACTCGTTATTTTCGAAGTCCCCCCAGTACATCGAAAACGCGAGGGAGACAATTGACATCAGCACATACATCTTCACATGCCACTTGGTACGCTAATCCACATATGTTTTGTTCAATTTGGAAACCATAGTACTGACATTTAACTGTTGTCGTTTCGTGGTGTATGATCAAAGCAAATTTCGAATACTATTCTGCACAACTTTGAGACGATCAGGAAACATATGTGTAGGGGTTTTTGGGAGCAAGTTCTTCTCCCTCTCCCGGCGTATTTGTGGGAGCCCGGGGGCGAGAGGGGAATGTGCGGCTTGCACCAGCAAAAGCAAAACCGAGACGCCGTCACACCAAGCAGCAAGCACGGCAGATAATGGAGAGCTTCAAAGATTAGCTTGAAGCTTTCATGAAAACGGGGCGAACAAGCTACGAGGAGAATGCCGGAAGCGAAAAGTGACGCCATTACCGCACACGAAGGCGGAGTGCATAGACACTATATGACTGGCAATGCCAATAGAAAAGGGAAAGAAGCGAGTGGTGCCGCATTTTCCCCGAGTCACAGTATCAACAAAGAGTCGACCAGAAAGACAATCAATTGCGTGTTTCGTCTACTTAATATGCGTTTCTCGGACGGTTTTGGGCCCAGCAGCTCGTGGACACTCGCTCGACATTTGCAATTGCATATTGTCAACAAATTAGCTCGACTGTGCAAGCATAATGGTGTGAACTACTGTAAGCACATTTTGAAGCCGACTCCAAGGGGCTTCTTTAAGATTCTCCACTCGAGGTCGCGCAAGTGAATCAATGTTGCAACGCATGTGATCTGTTTCGTCGTTCATCTGCGTCAGGGCTTGCATGTTGCGAAGTGTTCAGTAAAAATAGCAGCGGTTATGTTTGAGCATTATTGGGACTTGTGGTAGTTGGACGTTGGTCTGTCACAGACATGTTTTCTACTATAGTAGTATTGTTTTTAGGCTGTTTCCTCCAGCCAAACAGTTCCTTCTTGGTTTTCTCCTGCTGCCTCCGTTGAATCGTTGAATGGAAGTCCTGGGTATGGGTCAAGTAACACCACACGTACTAAAACAAAGGGAGTGTAGCATCTCCATATCGGTTGTGTATGTATCTACATCTGTCACCTCGCTCATGCGGGGATAGTGAGCTTACAGGTGACACACCGCAAAGTTAGATAGGGATGAAAATGCTATTGACAGAACCAAGGCGTCGAGCAATTGAGTGTGGCATTTATTACTATTTAATTTAGTATTAATATTGCAGTAGTAGTTGAATAATACTAGTACTATCAGTAATAGTTATATTGGTTGAAAGGCAGCAACAAGTATGCGATCATTCTCATTTGACCACTCACTCAATATCATTATACGTTGGTACTTGTTGGATTTGTATCTGTAGCAATATCATTCTGTAGGTTTTGAACGATTGAGTGCTTCGATAAAATAGTTTGGTAAAGGTGCACACCGTCGGAATACCGACGAGATACCGGAAATTCCGCGGGTTCGATTCGAAATCAGCGGTCCCGCGGTTCAGTGAACCGGTCCGATTCGGTCGGTCGCACTCTGATCATTCTAAAACCAAGATCTCGCCTCCCGGCCGGTCGTAAAAGAGGTAGTTGAAGGTTGTTTGCGCTCTGTTTTTGTGCCTGTCCGACCCATTCCAACTGAGTACAAAATGAAAAACACATGACTTGACAATTGTATGCCGCTAAAGATTCCGACGTGGCACAAAAGCGCATTGCGCGAAGCTTACGAAGCGTTTTGGGCCTGGAAGCTCAGGTCAGGCTCTGGAGGGAAGGAGAAGAGGGGGAAGTTTTGGGTCCACAAGCCAAAGCGCCATCCTTCAGAACACTTTGGAATCCGCCGCCTCCAGCTCAAGCAGAAGATCTCTCCCTCTCTCTTTCTCTCCATCCCCCACAAGATCCAAAATGTTGCGTCGTGTTGCCATCCAAGCCGCCAAGCAAGGTATGTTGTGTCTGTGTGTGAGCTCTTCGTATGACGTGTTGACATTAGCAAGCAACACATCACCACCATGCGACCGTCTACGATGGCTTTTGATATGCTGACACATGGGAATTGGTTTCTTTCTGGTTTTTTTGTGTATCGATTTTCTAAATAGCTGGCGCTGTGTCCAAGACTCGCACGTTCGCGTCCGTCGCGTCGTCGGGAGCCAAGGGTGCGAACGCCAGCAAGAAGCAGCCAAGCGCCGTGCTGCTCGCCGCCGCGGGTGTTGCTGTCGCCGGTGGCTTCGCGATGACCGACCTGGTGAACGCGCGCGAGAAGAAGCCGGATCTCGAGCAGATCAAGAAGGAGATCGTCGAGATCTTTGATGAAAACAACTACATGGGCCCAACGCTCGTGCGTCTCGCGTGGCACTCGTCGGGTTCGTACAGCAAGCACGACGGCGGCTCGGGCGGCTCGACTGGCGGCACCATCCGCTTCTCACCAGAGATCAACCACGGCGGCAACGCCGGTCTCCACTTGGCGGTCAAGGCTCTGGAGAAGGTGAAGAAGAACCACCCAGAGATCACGTACGCAGACCTGTACATCCTCGCCGGCGTGGCGATCATTGAAGAGATGGGCGGCCCATCAGTGCCGTTCCGCCTCGGCCGTCCTGACGCCGTGAGCGGCGAGGAGTGCACCCCTGACGGCCGTCTCCCAGACGCCGACAAGGGCTCCAAGTCAAAGAACATCAACCACGTGCGCGACGTGTTCTACCGCATGGGCTTCAACGACCGCGAGATCGTGGCGCTTCTCGGCGCGCACGCGATCGGTCGATGCTACCCAGACCGCAGTGGCTACAGTGGCCCGTGGACGAACGCAGAGTGGACGTGGTCGAACGAGTACTTCCGCCAGCTGGTGGAGAACAAGTGGACTGTGAAGAAGTGGAACGGCCCAATGCAGTTCGAAGACCCAACGGGGGAGCTCATGATGCTCCCAGCGGACATGGCCATGATCGAGGACCCAGAGTTCAAGAAGTATGTGGAGCTCTACGCGAAGGACGAGGAGCTCTGGTTCTCGGACTTCTCGAAGGCGTTCGTGAAGCTCACGGAGAACGGCGTCAAGTTCCCAGAGAAGACTGGCTGGCGCAAGTACATCTTTTTTGGACCACGCGGCGAGTAAATGTGATGATGATATGATGGTGCGCATATTCGCAAGCAGTGACGCAGACACGGGTGATGCCATTGAAGCATCTTTGGTGTCTGCGAGTCTGTGGGTAGCGCCACTACCCCTTTCCTTATACGTAACTTACACGCAATACACTTGTCCAAAAGAGATTTAAAGTCTGCTTGGTGTCGTTTTGTTTTGTTTCGCTTGATGGGTTCATTGGAAGCAGGCATGTAATTCGCATGAACACGCAAGCCGAGCTCGCGCAGTTGGACGCCGAGGTGCTTGCGCTTTTAAGTTGCTCGACCAGTTCCTCTTATGGCCAATATACGCAATTTGCTTTTCTTGTGTAGATATAATTTATATGTACCTTGCACATCTATAACATCTCAACGTCAGTGATTTTTCATATAAATTGTATTTTTGTCAGACATGACAAGGACTATAATCTTCCTGACAATTTCAAAACTTAGAAACAGTTTTCTTCAATATTCACCATATTTTGCACTGCTTGTAACTATTTAAATGAGTAATTTGAAATACTGTATACTATGTGTCACTTATCGCCTCATGTCATTTGTCCCCTTTTTCTCAGCCAATCACAATTCTCCATTTCGAATTCTTTCCAGTGGCCACTGGGTAATTTATTCACTCATCTCGCAAGATGAGGGGAAGGACATGCGTGAACGGAACGGAGCACCAAAAGAAACGCTTCTAGCGAGTGGCCAATCTGTTTGAGCTACAGCTGGTGGTCATTGACTATGACGACAACTGTGTCAGCGTGGGTAGAACTATTGAACAGTTCTTTCCCTCACTCCTGCGTTCTACAAGTCAAAGCGCGATCGATTCAGTGACGAGCCAAGAACCGCAGTACCATCGAGGCACAGTGCGCGAACTCTCGTACGTGTTCTAGGTGCATAATCCCCGCGTTGGAAGGGGTCTCTCGCTCGCCCAGGACGGCAAAAAAAGCTCTCGTCATCTGGGCTAGCCACTTGCGGAAAGATGGCATTCCCGCCTCTTCCCTGATGCTCAAGCGTAAAGCCACCGCCATCGCCGAGTCGCTCGACCTTCCGCAAGGTTCATTTGTAGCGTCGCCGAGCTGGTAGAAGGGTTTCCTGCAACTCGACCGCCTGTCGATGAGAACAAGGACGTGACAGGGCCAGACGGCGCCAGTTGAAGCAGAAGATGTTGCGAGAGTGTTCGCGGCGAGAGCTCACGAGCTTCAAACACAATACAAAGTCGAGGAGGTCTTCAACACCGACCAAATAGGCGTCTTCTTCGAACACATGTCAAAGGTGACGGCCAGCGAGAAGGGGCAGCAGGCTGTTTGGATCAAGTGCGGCGGAAAGTGTAATGGTGGATCTTCACTCTTGGAGTACAGGCTGCCATCATGTTGCCCTCTCCCATTTTACATTCACTCTAGGACAGCAAAAGAAAACAAGTAGCATAATCACCCAAGCACGCAAGACACGTGCAGTATATTGAAGATTCGTATTAGCTAGAAAACAAATCAAAAGAACCCAGGGAGGTAAAGGCACGACAGGATCTGTGTCCTGCGACATAGATACGCATGCCTGTGCCCTACAACCCGTGTCCTACCCCCAGGACGCCCCCTGGAGAAGAAGCAACGAGTAGGAAGGCAGGAAAGAAACAGACAAGCTCACACATTTACTTTTCTTTTACCATCAATACCACAACCACTTCCGACCCAAGCTCCTCACCTCTTCATCTCCCTCGTACACGACCGTGATCCCTCGCCATCTCCCGCTTCCTAGCTCCACGCCGGGCCAGCGCTCACTTCTCTCAGTCCTTCGGCTGCGTCAAGTGCCGGGTCGTTACAGGAATGGCGAAGAACGACTGGCGGCGATGATCCTCGGTGGTAATGAGGGCAGCAAGTATCCCCCGTTTGTCGTTGTGCACACAGCGTCACCTAAACTTTTCGGTCAAGCAGAAGAGAGCGACAGCAAGCGCCATGGCTTCGAAAAGACAATGTAGAAGAAACTTCAGTCTCTTTAAGAGTCGACGAAGCTGCAGGTCTACGGGAACTGGACTGCTTGGTGAAACCCCCGCCTCTTGTTGGCGTTCTTGCGGTTCCACTTCGGTACCCGTAGCAGTGCAAACGATCTCATCCTCCTCATCTGGGACGTCTTCTCCAGCCACTGGACCGAGGAAGTGGTCGAGCTCGCGGCTTCGCTTCGAGTTGTCTTGGAGCGTGTCCCGCCTAAATTCACCTACGTTCTCCAACCTGCCGACATCTCATGAAACCAACCATTCAAGAGCCACCTTCGCAAAGCATAGATCGAGCACATCCCAGCTACCAACATTGACGCTCCTGATTACTCGCCCCCAATGGGGCGTCGCGTCGTCGAGTGGGTTGCAGACGCGTGGTCCAACCTCACAAGCGAGACCATCAAAAGTGGTTTCACAAAGGCGATGCTTCCTGCCGACTGCAGACACCGCTCAACAGACCTGACAGCAGCCAAAAACCTTGCTAAAGTTCTAGAGCACCTGCATCTAGTAGACAGCAACTTCGGAGAAGTTGAGTCCGACGACGGTGTGTCTTGCGGTGCTAATGTAGACGAGGAAGGCGATGAAAAGAAGAGCACCGGTAGTGAAATCTTGAAGGCTTTTGTGTAGCACTTGAAGATGATAGTGAGATATATGCGGATTGCGAGCACTATAGTGAAATTCGTATGGTTTATCTGCCTCCATAGCAAAAACAGGAGGGTGGCATACAAAATAAAGAGAACATCAATACTCTGTCTCTTCACCCCTATTTTCATCTGGTCGTCATTTTCGGAACTCAGCCAACCTTACCCAAGTGACCACCTGTCAATAGATGGAGGTAACTTCAAGATCAATCCGCATCAGAAGTCATTTCCTATAAATGAATGTACTTGGTCGAGACTTCCGAAACCAAAAACGTCTCTTTATCGATTGGTTGAATTTGCTATAGTTGTAGCCAATCATTGTTGGTGGAATATAAACGGTAATTTGTGCTGATTGTGGTAATAAACGATTGGAGCCGTCGAAAGGGTTTGAGGTTTTCGATGGCAGCAAGTATACGGCATAAATGGTAGCTCCAAAATGTTACGCTGATATGAATATATAAATGGGTAATGTCGTGCCCGAATTTTCAAATGGGCGATTTGCAAAATGTGGAACGGAATCCTTTCGTATAAATAGTGCTACCTCTGGTCCACATTAATAGGGACATTACGCTTTTCGTCTAGTTCATAATGAATGGGACATAAATTTGACGAATGCTGATTGGCTGACAAAAAGAAAGAAAAAGGAATCTATTTAGAAAAAGGTATAAAATGGAGCAAGCTACTCTATGCTGCTGAACTCAAGAGTACACTCAAAAACACTGACATCACAGTTGATAGAAAGAGGAATATTACCAGCCTTGGACAGTTTTTCCTTCTTCATGTGAGGGATTTTGAAGTGGTTCCCTCCATCGACTTTGAGAGATTCGTGCAATACCGACTGCAGCGTCAAGTATACACTATTCAAAGTACTTGGCATCAGCTCATTAAATGACCCAATAACACAATCAACTCATCAATAGTTTTTGGAGACTTTTGGTGCTGCAGGGACTGAATAGAATTGAAAAATCCCAAGTCCAGCACATTGAAGTCAGGAGAGTTCGGCGGTTGGCACTGGAGACGGATATTCCAGCCGCCATCGGTTCCGACAGCAACGATGTCGGGTCGTCGGGTCGGATATGGAACTTCGCGTTATCCTGCTGAATGTAGATGGCGTTTTTCTGGCCTGGCCAAATCTTCTTAATGCTGGGGATGACCTTGTCAATTAGAGCCGCTCGGTACGCTTCCTTGTCGACAGAGATTGGCTTGGTGATCGTGGTGCCCGCGGACCGATTCTTGGAGTTTCTGAGCGCGGGCTCCTTCACGATAAAGGGCCAAATGCCCAATTTTCCAGAAAATTGCCTAAATATCATAAATAAGCACATTGTTAGAAACTAATCACACAAAAATCACAAAAAATATCAGCGGAATAATACCTTTTGCGCGTCGAGTCCCAGCGCGGCCGTGCAACAGCAGCTACAAACATTATCTTCGGTATGTGAGTTTTGCTTTGCACCGATCGCTTCACATCGTCTTCATTCCGTGTTAGATAGAATTTCTTCTTCTCCTGGCGCAGATAGAACCACTTTTCATCGACAAAAACTCTACCATACATGCAATCAAACCGCAGCGTGGTGGGACGCACGAACGAAAGAGCAACGCGAACTCTGGCCTTCTTATTGATGTCTGTGAGGCGGGGCTTCACTCTGCTGTTGCACCGTCGAAGCGCGCCACGCGTGAAGAAACAGATGAGCGTCGTCTTGGGGATCTTCGATGCTGCTGTCATGGCGCGGAGACTGCCTCTCTTGATGAACGGCACGGTGGTCTCGATGACCTAGATTAGGTCGTCATCACTTCGCTTCTGTCAACGTCCAACGACACCGGCTTTCTACACACCAACGTCGATGCTGAGGTCGCCCGACTCGAGGCGCTGGTCCCACACACGCTTAACAGTGTGTCAGTGGCGCTTGAAAAACTCCGCCGTCGATTTGTAGGCCCCCCGGCGGAGCTTTCCATTGGCGAGCTTGCTGGAGAGTAGCGCGACGACTGCAACGCTCTCTTGAAGCGTCAGACCCTTCGTTCTGGTCATGGCTGTGCAAATTGCGAAGTGATCATTCAAGAGGCTCACAAGGTCAGTGTTTGGAGCACGTCCGCTCTTTCGCGCCAAAACAACAATCACCAACACGAAGTATGAGAACATAAAAATATAGGGGTCACAGAAGCCGACATAAACTTTCTGATTGGCTGAAATTGCATCATTCACCAAAACCCGATATGATTGGTGAAATATGGATATTGCATTTTTTTTATTGGACATAAATTCATTTATGTATATCTGATTGGATAAAAATCCCATTTGAACGATGCAATTTTGTGCATGCAAAAGTGAAGAAACGAACCGTGCAATGAATCATAAAGGCTAAAAAGCAGCTTCATCTGAGAACACTCGTTCCAGAAAGTATCTTTGTTTTACTGAGCGATGAATGGGGCGGAAGATCCGAACAAAACGCCACAGTGAGTGAGTAAAAACATGCTGGACAATCGCTGTCGTTGAGAGATCAGTTGTAGCGAGAGAGATCTCGAACACCGTCTACTTCTTCTTCGTTGTCATAGCTCTTTTGGAGTAGTTCACTTCATCTTACCTGATCATTCTAACAAAATTTACAGCCATCCAAAAGAAATGTCCCTATTAATGTGGACCAGAGGTAGTATGCGAGATTATAAAGTGCAAGACAAAATTATACGGCCACCCCTTTGCAACATCGCAGCGGATGATAGAGTTCGAATTGAAGCTCGCTGTTTGTATATGTCTGTCTACTGAAATAGAGGATCAAATGACGTGACTACCGATACGCGGCTCGCATTTGCCTGCAAGTTTCTATACAAAAGTTGGGTTCTGTCACTGGGACAAATTATACAGCCACCCTGCTACTATAGTAAATCCTATATTAAAAGTGATGATCAAATTAGTAGTGCGTCTTGTTTCCACGTCGCTCAATGACCTCGATGCATCGGCTTGGCATTGTGCTCACAAGTGACGAGAGTGTATCCAAACT
>JALBZD010000234.1:0-43586 GCA_038050675.1 Globisporangium cylindrosporum | reverse complement strand
TCGCTCTGCCCAATAGGCGAGCTGCGCACGTTCTTCCTCAACGCCACGAGTCCTTGTGGAAGGTGCTCGACGCACGCTTCCTCACTCTGTGCATTGTGCTGCGTGACACGGGAACGCCCGGTCACACGAGGTGTCTAAGAGTGACAATGTAACGATCTGGCACAGCGCAGCCGAAGGACCGAGCGAGATGAGCGCTGGTCTGGCGTAGAGTGAGGAAGCGTTGGATGGTGTGGACCACGGTCGTGTGCGGAGAGAGACGAAGAGGCGAGACGAAGAACTTGAGTGGAAGGCGGTTGTTGGTATTGAGGTAAAATGAGAAGTGAGTGTGTAAGTCTGTCTGTTTCTGCCTGCCTTCCTACTCGTTGTTTCTTGTCCAAGAGGGGCGCCCTGTTGATAGGACATGGGCGTAGGACACAGATACGCGTATCTATGTCGTAAGACACAGATCCTGTCGTGTCTTTACCCCACTGGACTCTTTCTGATTTCTTTTCTATCTAATATGAATCTTCAACATGTCGCACGTGCCTTGCGTGCGTGTTGTTTACACTACTTGTTTTCTTTTGCTATCCTAGAATGTATGTAAAAAGAGAGAGAGTCTACATGATGGTGTCCCGCACTCCAAGAGTGAAGGTCTTGTAATCATGCATCCTTACAGTAATGGCGTGGCCAGCCATGTCTCCTGATCTCGACCCGATTGAGCATCTTTGGGGCATCCTTACGAGGAATGTGTACGCGAACGGACGCCAATACGGATCCAAAGAAGCGCTCAAGGCAGCAATCCTCAAAGCGTAGAATGATATGGACCCTGAGGTGCTCCAAAACTTGTTGCACTCAATGCAAAAGTGCTATGTCCAGGTTATTAAGCGTCGTGGTGCGTTTATTACGACTACCTAGCCTATGCATGTAGCTGTAAACGCATTTAAAACCAAAGTTTTGCCGACAGCGAAACTCCCCTTTTACCTCTGATAATGAGTACCCTCCTGTACTGTCGTCAATACTGTGACGTGTTGCCCTGCCGTGATGTCATTCTTCTTCTCGTTTCTTGTTCATTCGTCTGAGCCGCATTTCGTGTTGTTTGGCGCAGTAGTTTTTGAGAAAAGCTCTGAGCCGCATTTCGTGTTGTTTGGCGCAGTAGTTTTTGAGAAAAGCTGAAAAACGTAAATTTTCTAAACTTTTGGCGCGCACTTTAGTTACTATTCAGCAACCACCAACTCAAGGTGTTCCCGCCCAACACAATGTCGTGTTGCAGCTTTCGGTTCGCTAACTCCAGTGAGTCCATTTTCATTCAGACCATCACCACTTTGCGGGAGTCATCATGAGATGTAAATTAAGCTGCAGCCTGGCTGAAACCAGTCCCAATACAGTCGGGTAGCAACGATGAGTTGGTGGCACTGATAACCGTGTGACGAGTGAGAATTTGTCTGGTCTCATGATTTGTGTGCGCTCAAGCGCAAAGCGAGGCGACAAAATACAGGTCAGCGTGAGCGTCTGATCCTTGGTGTAAACGTCTACAATCGAATTGAAACCCTTGCGAAATGGACGATTATAAAAAGGTTTTACTTCATTGGAATCGTTCCGGTAAATATTGTGCAATAATTCCAACCATTGCTCGATTTGTTGTCAAGTGCATCAATTCCACATTCTCGTCAGTCATGACAACGACTTGTGCTGCGCGAGTTGCCGTGGTGTAGGAGCTGCCGAGCGCTGCGCGTTCTCTTGTGTCAACTCGTTGATGCGCTCTGCAATATCGCTTGAATGCATCGCTACTGTGTGCGTGCGTGTGTGTAGTTTGCTCTCATGCAGCGTTGCTGTCCAAGCGGCGCGGAAAGACGGCGATGCATGCCCAAAAACATCCCATCCCTCATTTCCTCTGTTGCAACAAGCAACTTGCGGAGGCGACCAGCTCTCTGGGGTCGCGCCCCTTGAGAGAGGAACTCTGCGCCGCCTGCACGACATAGCGCGTCGTGTGGAGGCAAAGAATAAAGATCGCGCGTGGCTGAAGGGACTCGGCGACGCTTGGCGCGGAGATCTGCGGTCAGCAGAGCGTCACGCGCAAGATCACTTGCTCTGTGTGCTTCAGGCGAGGCGCCGCTCATGTGACGCCAGGAGCTGACAGCTTCACTGCCTTCGCTCGCCTGTCTTCGCTCGCCTGTCTTTGCTCGCCTGTTTGGACGCTGGCACTCTTCACTTCCAGATTTCTCGACACCAGGAGAGAAGATCGTCGCTAGTGGAAGGAGAAGGTGGTTTTCGCTTGAAGCGCAGACAACCTGCTCGGTCGCCATGGAGAAAGACTACGGCTTGGTCAGCCGCGAAGAAGGGCCGCTGGTCGGTACTGTAGCGCACCCTCGGTGTGACGAGAAGAAGAATTCGAAACGCCATGCCGCGATTGGAGCGTCCATGATCCTGCTCGCCGCTGGGGCTGTCTGCGGGTATGCCGCGCTTCCGAGCAGCAGCACGACGCCCGTAGTGAACGTGTCCAACATGGAGGTGAGTGCGCCGTCGACGTTCGTGATCCCGGAGGATGATGAAGACGGCGATCTGGCGCCCACGTACATCCCTCCGTTCTCGGATTTCGACTTGGACAGTAACGAAAAGATCAGTGTCGAGGAGTACCTGACGCATTTGATCAAGCTCCACGACGCCGCGCTGAACCGCGTGGAGGTGTCCAGTTTGTCGGATGTCGCCAAGGACTTCATCTCGGATCGCCTGCGCAGGAACTATGCAACTGAAGCGTGGTGTGTTGCTCGACTTGCAATCAAGGTATGTTCATTGCTGCAAATGCAACAAAAGTGAGCAAGTCGTCATTCTAACTTTGCCGCGGTGTCTTCATAATAACAGGATGAAACCAGCACTCACGGGGTTTCCATGGACAGATTCAAGCTCTTCTACTCCATGATCAAAGAATTCTGCATGGTGGTGGATCCAAACATTCCTGCGGAATTCAATCCCGTCGACGTACCACCGTCTGTGGATCCCCAATCGACGGACGCGCCAAACGATCCCTTCATCCCTATCACCGCGGCTCCGCCTGCAAAGATATCCCCATCGGATTTGCCTGAAGGTCAAGCTATCAAGTGCGACCTGGGCGAGCCAGAAGTGTACCGCTTTACGAAAGGAGAACGCCGTCATTATCCGGACCCAGCGATCGCAGCGTCTTGGGACCCGTACTGGGTGCAGTTCGTGGTTACGGACTGCTCCTCTCTTCCACGCGGCGGTGACATGTCCATGAAAGAGGATCCATTGCCGTGGACACCTCCTCCAAAGGTTTCGCCGAAGGACTTACCTGAAGGCCAAGCTATCAAGTGCGACCTAACAGAGCCAGAGGTGTACCGCTTCACTAACGGACAACGTCGTCACTACCCTGATCCCGCCATCGCAGCATCTTGGGACCCGTACTGGGATGTCTTCGTGGTTGCCGACTGCTCGTCGCTGCCTCGTGGGGAGGACATGCCAATGAATGGCTTGTCGACACCATCAACAGCTCCGCCAACGGTCTTGCCGACTGATTTGCGTGAAGGTCAAGCTATTAAGTGTGATGCGAAGAAGCCAGAGGTATACCGTTTCAGTAATGGACAGCTTCGTTACTACCCAACCCCAGATATTGCGGCG
Source organism: Globisporangium cylindrosporum (assembly GCA_038050675.1). NCBI lineage: Eukaryota > Oomycota > Peronosporomycetes > Pythiales > Pythiaceae > Globisporangium > Globisporangium cylindrosporum. Next base: position 39,977 of record JALBZD010000234.1, on the reverse strand, counting down.
TCCTGGGACCCGTACTGGAGTCAGTTCACGGTTGTGGATTGCTGGTCGCTACCGCGTGGAGAGGACATGACAATGAACGGATTGCCGACGCCTTGGACTGCTCCGCCAAAGATCCCGCCAACTGATTTACTGGAAGGTCAGGCTATCAAGTGTGATCTGAGTGAGCCAGAGGTGTACCGTTTCACCAATGGAGAGCGTCGGCACTATCCAAATCCAGACATTGCAGCGTCTTGGGACCCATTCTGGAGTCAGTTCTTGGTCGCAGACTGCTCGTCACTGCCTCGTGGAGATGACATGCTGATGAAAGAAGAAACTCCACCAACGACGTCTCCACCGTCACCGAAACTTTCCCCAGGAGATTTGACTGACGGCCAAGCGATCAAGTGTGATGAGAGCGGGACAGAAGTGTTCCGCTTCGTGGACGGACAGCGTCGTCACTACCCAACTCCTGACATTGCGGCGTCCTGGGATCCGTACTGGGATGTGCCTAAGATTGCGGACTGCTCGCTGATCCCTTCTGGACCAGACATGCGCATGAAGCCGCCGTCAATCGACGATGGAGAGTCAGTCCAGTGTGAGCCGAACAGCCCTATGATCTACCGGTACTGGAATGGGACAGTCCGACTGTATCCCAGCCCAGCGATTGCCGAGTCGTGGGACCCGACATGGAACGACCCACATGTCGTGGACTGTTCGTCGCTTACGACTGGTCCTGACATGCCATTGAACCTTCCTCCTCCGACAAACCTGCCAGAAGGTCAAGCCATCAAATGCGACCCAAATCAAGCCGAGGTGTACAGGTACAGCAGCGGTCAGCGACGCTGGTACCCAAACCCATCGATTGCAACTTCGTGGGATCCATTCTGGGATATGTTTGTGCTGGTGGACTGCTCGTCACTTCCAACGGGAGACGACATGGCCTTCAACCAACCAATCCTATCCGACGGCCAAGCTGTCAAGTGCGACGAAGGCGCGGAAGTCTTCCGATTCACTGGTGGGATGATTCGACTCTACCCAGACCCAACGATCGCTGATTCATGGGATCCGGTGTGGCCGAGTGCAATCCGTGTCGACTGCTCGCGCATCCCTGGAGGACCTGTCATGACTTTGAAGCCTGCACCGCCGACAGATTTGCATGAAGGTCAGGCCATTCGGTGTGATGGAAGTCCTGATGAAGTGTTCCGATTCGGCAGTGGCGAAGTTCGTCTCTATCCTAATCCGGCAATTGCATCGTCCTGGGACCCGAACTGGAACAACGCTGCGTTGGTGGACTGCTCTTCTTTGCGACGCGGAGATGACATAAAGTTCAACCAACCAGCAATCAATGACGGACAGGCCGTCAAGTGTTCATCAATCAGCCCAGAAGTCTTCCGCTTTGCAAACGGAACGATTCGACTGTACCCTGAGTCAAAAATCGCAGACTCATGGGATCCAAACTGGACCAACGCAACTGCTGTGGACTGCTCGTTTTTCTACCAAGGATCGCCAATGGGGTTCTCGACGGCGAATCTTGCGGAAGGGCAAGCGATCAAGTGCGATGCGAACGAACCACAAGTGTATCGCTTCAGTAGTGCCCAGCGACGCTGGTATCCAAATCCAGCTATTGCCACATCCTGGGATCCGTACTGGGATATGGCTCTGGTTGTCGACTGCTCCTTGTTGCCACGAGGTGGTGATATGAAATTCAACCAGCCAAGCATCACTGAGGGACACGCTGTGAAGTGCGACTCCGGGCCAGCTATTTATCGCTACACGAACGCTTCAGTTCGATGGTACCCTGATCCTCCAATCGCTGAGTCGTGGGATCCACTGTGGGCGAGTCCGATTCTCATCGACTGCTCCGATTTGGTGCGTGGACCTGATATGAAGATGCAACTTCCGCCTCCAGCCACATTGCCGGAGGGCCACGCCATCAAGTGCGACCCAAGTGAGCCGGATGTGTTCCGACTGAGCAGTGGTCAACGCCGATGGTACCCGAGTCCAGAAATTGCGACGTCGTGGGATTTGAACTGGGGCAACTTCGTGGCGGTGGACTGCTCGTTCTTGCCTCGTGGAGCTGATATGAAGTTCAACAACCCACCACTGACAGATGGCCAAGCAGTGAAATGCGACAACGGTCCAGCAGTGTTTAGATACACGAACGGCACGATTCGGTGGTATCCGAACCCAGACGTTGCAACGTCTTGGGACCCAAAGTGGCCAAGCGCAGTTCTCGTGGATTGCTCGCGTTTCCCACGGGCTAAAGACATGTCGCAGAAGCTTTCTCCGCCAAGTGGTCTGCAGGATGGGCAAGCCGTCAAGTGTGATCCAAACCGACCAGAGATATACCGATACACGTGTGGGCAGCTCCGTTGGTACCCAAACCCAGACATCGCTGCGTCTTGGGATCCAAACTGGAAGAACTTTGTGGTAATCGACTGCACATGGACTCCGATTGCCGACGACATGCGTATGTTCTCGACCACTACTCTTCAAATGGCAGAGGGCGAAACATTGAAGTGTCCTGGTGACCCGGAGACCTACCGGTACTGCAGTGGCCAGCGACGGAGATACGTGAATGAGCGATATGCTTTGTCGTGGGATCCGGAGTGGTCGGCAGCGACTATGATTGCGAGCTGCTCGGCGTTGCCTCGTGGTAACGACATGTTGCTCAAGAGACCAATGGTTCCGGAAGGCCAAGCTGTTAAATGTGACGCCAGCCCTAACGTGTATCGCTTCACTGGTGACGGCATTCGGTTGTACCCAACTTACCCGATCGCGGAATCCTGGGATCCAAACTGGTACAACGCGATTCTCATCGATTGTTCGTTCCTCCTCCGAGGACCAGAGATGGCTGCAAAGCAGGTTCGCCCGGTCTTGCCAGAAGGTCAAGCTGTGAAGTGCGACCCCCAGCACCCAGCGGTGTATCGGTACGCCAGCGGCTTGCTTCGATGGTACCCGGACCCAGTGGTCGCGACGTCTTGGGATCAGAACTGGAGCGGCAACACCACAATGGTAAACTGCTCGACGTTCTCTCGTGGCCCAGACATGGAGTTCAACCAGCCTCCAGTGACAGACGGGCAGGCTGTGAAATGTGATGCTGGTCCAAACATCTACCGGTACACGAACAGAACGATTCGATGGTATCCGAATCCCCCAATCGCGGCATCGTGGGATCCAAACTGGGCCAACCCCATCCTTATGAACTGCACGAGCTTCCGTCAAGATCTAGACATGCCAATGCGTCTTCCTCCTCCGACGGGTTTGCCCGAGGGTCAAGCTATCAAGTGCGATCCAGGTCGACCAGAGGTTTATCGCTTGACGGGAGGTGAGATCCGATGGTATCCGAACCCTCCCATCGCGTCGTCGTGGGACCCCAGCTGGGGCGGCTTCGTGACAGTCGACTGCTCCAGCTTGCCTCGTGGAAAGGACATGGACTACAAGCAGCCGATTCTGATTGAAGGTCAAGCCGTCAAGTGTGACACTGGCCCAGCCATCTTCCGATACATGAACGGAACGATCCGCTGGTACCCAGATCCTCCAGTGGCGGCGTCATGGGATCCAAACTGGGCGAGTCCGATCTTTGTCGACTGCTCTCGTCTTCCTCAAGGCCCGGATATGTCGCTGAAGCTTCCATCACCAGCAGGCTTGCCAGAGGGCCAGGCGATCAAGTGTAGCCCGAGCCAACCAGAAGTGTACCGTTTGACTGGTGGCCAGATTCGCTGGTATCCAAACCCACCGATCGCGTCGTCATGGGATCCGATGTGGTTCAACTTTGCTACTGTCGACTGCTCCAGCTTGCCTCGTGGGGCTGATATGCCGTTCAAGCAGCCACGCATCCCCGAGGGTCAAGCCGTCAAGTGTGACACTGGCCCAGCCATCTTCCGATACATGAACGGAACGATTCGTTTGTACCCGGATCCTCCAACCGCAGCCTCGTGGGATCCAAACTGGTTCAACCCGATCTACGTGGACTGCTCCGTGCTCCCGCGTGGCTACGACTTGACTATTCGTGACGGTAACAACGGTTGGATCCAGCTTGATGGCTCTTTGGTGCAGCTCTCATTCGACGGAAAGCAGCTATGTGGTGTGAACTCGAACGACGATGTCTGGTGCGCATCGGAGAACATCCGAGGCGAAGGACCGATCAACTGGCGCCGTCTGCCGGGCAAGCTCATCCAGATCGCAGTCTATGGAGACGCGCTGTACGGCGTGAACCGGGACAACAAGATTTACTTTGGTTCTGCCGTCACAAGTGACCCCAACTGGCGCGAGATCCCTGGCTGGCTCAAGCAGATCACAACAGACAACAAGCAGATCTGCGGTGTGAACACGCTGGGCGGCGTCTTCTGCGCAGACACGAACATCCGCGTCGAGCCGAACTGGCACAAGCTCCCTGGCCAGTTCACCCAGGTGGAGCTAGTAAACGGCCGATTGTTCGCGCTGCGCGCCGACTCGGCGATCTTCTCTGGCCGTGCGTATGGAGACCCCGCGTGGGTGAAGCTGGACGGCCTCTTGCGCCAGATGTCGTACGACGGCGTGCGCTTCTGCGGAACCAACACCGGTGACGACGTGTGGTGCGCGAACAGCGGTCTTCTGGGCAACCCGAACTGGGTGCTGACCCCCGGCAAGATGCGCTCGACCGTCGTGCAGGCCGGCGACATGTTCGCCACGGACCAGAACGGCAACATCTTCTACCGCCGAACCGAGTGAGTGGCATCCGTGACCTTGAAACAGAAGTGAGACAAAAAACCAAGATCCCAGGATCAGAGCATGCGTATCGCGCAGTGGTGTTTGCGCCAGTGAGAGTGAGGAAAGAAAAAAGAAGCGAGGAGGGAAGAAGAAAAGCGAGCTGCAGCGCTGCGTCGTGCCATGGAGCGTGTTCGCGCGGTGTCCATAGTGCTCGTACTTTGCACCTACGCATGTCATCATCAGCACCACTCATTCATTCACATTAATACATATTTGCACATTCCTCCTGCCATGCGCACTCCCGAATCCAGAAAATAGCAGAGTCATGTGCCTTCGTTCGCCCTTCCTTCGGCTGGAGAGTGGCTGCTGTGGCCCGCACGCAATCCACAGTGTGGGGCATTTCTACGTTGCGCGAGGCATGTAGAAGATCTGCAACCGACGCGAACAGCCGGATTGGCACCGAATAGATGCCCAGCACGGGTCAAGTCAGCAATATCTCGCCAAACCCACATTCCGAGAACCCAGATCCGCTTTGCTTATACACTTGATGCTAGTATGCTAAAATCAAATCTAGTGGGTAATTTGATGAGCAGGTTTAGAACCTGTGCAGCGAAACCGCCGTCAAAAAAAGCAAAACCCAGGGCGGTCTGTTTTTGTCGACTGCCATCATTTACCATCGAGACGGCGGAAGAGAGCGAGCGAGAGGGAGGAAGCGAGCCATTCCACGACGCGCAGTCCCAAGCGCACGAGCTCTCACTTTCAATAGCAGCAGCACGGAACCAACGAGGCAGGCAACATGGAGAACTTCAAGGTGATGGCGAACCGCGCGGGCAACACGCTCTACTCGGCTGGCGCGTCCGTGGCGACGGTGGGCAAGGAGAAGGGCATGATGGCGTTCCACGCCGCGTCCGAAGCGGCCGCCGTGGGCAAGGAGAAGGTCAAGGGCACGCAGGCGTTCCAGTCCGCGTCCATCGCCGCCGTGGTGGGGAAAGAAAAGGTCAAGAGCACGCAGGCGTTTCAGGTCGCGTCGTCTGCCGCCGTCGTGGGCAAGGAGAAGGCCACGAGCGCGGCGTCCGTCGCAGCGTCGGCGGCGACCGCAGGCAAAGTCAAGGCGGCGGCTGCGCTCATCGTCGCCAAGAACAGACTGAGACGAGGAAGCGCGGCTGGCAGCCCGCCGGATACGGCAGCAGCGGCGGCAGAGCTGCCTTCGGCCGAGAAGGAGTTCTACAAATACGAGATGACTGACGAGGAGAAGCGAAAGAAACGCGCGCAGGCCCGCCGACGAGCAGAGAAGAACGCATCTGGAGTGAGTGCAGCGCCGTCATCGTTGTCGCGTGACAAGGAGCGCTCTGGACGAAGCGAGAGCAGCGCCGGTCGCAGTCAGAGCAGCACGCGACCGGCTCGTCCGGAAAGCAGCAGCGGGGGCAACAGCAGATCCGGTCGCAGCCAGAGCAGATCTCGCCCAGAAGGCGGCAGCAGCAACCACAAGGGCAACCACCGCTCGGCGTCCTCGAGCCGCTCGCAGGAGGTCGCGTTGTAAAGAGAGCATAAGAGGATTGGGTGGAATCGAGTGAGTGTTTATCGTTTGATGTAATCGATCCCCCGTGTGCGTTTTGTTTCCATTCGCTGGTTCTATGAGTATGGAAGCGTCCTATTGTGCGCGTCTTTTATCATTGTTGTGCGATCGTGGCGTGTAGATGGATACAGTTCTGGCGCAATCTTCGACGGACGACGCGTTCCAACGATCCAGTTTCACTGATAAACGGAGCGATCTGGACGGATGAGGTTTGTGGTTCTCTTTTTGACTGTCAAAGCGCAAGGAGCGCCTGCCTCACTTTCGCACGTGTGATGTACTCTACAAATGCGATTCGATCGCCTCCCATCCACTCTTCACGACGGATGGAAAGCTACACGGTCCGTTAGCAATTCGTCTACACAAAGCATCCATATTCTGGCAGGGTTAGGATGTCAGGCGCGCTACGTTCACCTTAGAAAGGACTCACGATTGCTCTATGAACATACTTTTATTGCTGGACTTGCAGACTGGCAACGAAAAAGCATTCTTACTCACTGCTGCACGTCTCCACTGTCTCTGCGTATTCCCCACACTAGCCTAGCTCGACTTTTGTGCCTGCTGCTTGCCTGTCGAGCCGCTGATGTTCCGACGCTTGTAGAAAAGAATGTACGCGGCATTACTCTTCACCTGGGACGGCATCGCCGGCGACACGTGGCTGTCGTCAAACGAGTACCAGCCGGGGAAGCGCTCGCCATTGCCGCTCTGCCAGCTTCGCGCATACGCCGTATAGTGGCCGAAGCCCATGCCGCCATAGTGATTGTCCACGGCAAATAGGTCGTACATCAAGTGGTCGTCGGTCGCTGGCTTCTCGAGACAGTACTTGGTCATGTCCAGATCCTCCAGCGGGAAGTCCACAAACACATCCAGCTTGTCGCGCAGAATCTCATTCCGGTACTCAAAGCGCTTAAGCGAGAGGATCAGCACGTCCGGCAGCTTCCAGATCTCCATCGTCTTTCTCGCCTGCCGATGCTCTTTGCACTGCGAGCAGTACCACAAGTTCGCCTGATCTAACGTCTCCGTCTTGGTAAAGTTGCGGAAGCAGTCGTCCAGCGAAATGCCGTCGTGGGGGGTCTTTCCGTTGGCTTCCTTCGCCTTCATCGTCTCATGGTTCACAATGTTCTCCAGGTCCGGGCGAGGCGCTGCCGACGAAGTCAAAAGAGAAGATGACCACGCGACTGTGACAAACACCAGGTCTTCGCCTTCGTCGTCTTGCTGGAGCATCGCGTAGTCCATAAATCGGATGCTCTTGTCCGCTGGGATCGTCTCTCGTCTCATATACCCGCCGTCACGATCGCTCAAGTACACACACGGTGCCAGAATTCCCGGTGGGATTTTAGTATCCAACGCCTGCAGACATGAAGCAATATTAGTTTGCCTTCGAGAAAAATAATATACACCTATATAGACTACAGCAGCGGCTCAGCCAAGTTACCTGCGCCACATGAGTTCCGATCAGCTCCGACCATTTCTCCAGCACCCTGCATAAGCAACATTATACAGGCAACATGAGCAAACGATGATCATTTCATGCACAGCCCCTCAGTGCGAATGGAAAACGTACTCGAGACACGTCGTGTTGGCGTTGAAAGTGAACAAAAGCGGGTCTCCTGTCAGCGAGGACTCCACGCGATGGTACAGGAATCCGTAGCGCAAAGGAAGCGGCTCTTCCTCAGACGAAGTTGGCGGCGTCTCGACTTGGAACATCAGAATCCGATCTTCGTCTCTCAAGCGCACCAAGCGCTCAGTATCTCTGTAGAAGAACAGAAAAACGTGATTTTGTCAGCACACCACACGATTTCAGCAAGCGCATCAGACAAACAACTTACCCGATGACCCGATAGGTCATGGACTGGTAAATGTCGACCGCCAGCAGGTTCGACGATGGGATCCCGCACAGCTTCACCAGCGCCTTTTTCAGACCAAGCATGCTCCCTCGCTTGGACACCTCCACGCAGTACCGAGTCATGCGGCTTCCTTTCCCCGCCGGCACGAGAATCACCTCCATTTTCCGGTTCTGCTGCATCGGCAACTCCAACTGCACGCAGTTGAACGGGTCGAACGTGATCGAGACCTTGGCGCAAATCGGACACACGACCGTGGACTTGAACTGGCCCTGGATGTGGTCCACAAAAATACTGTCGTTGCGCAACAAGTGGCGCTCCCACGCTTCTTTCGCCACAATGGCGTCGTCCATCTTCCCATCCGACTCTTTCACCTCAATGTATGGCTTCTGCTTCACTCGGTTGAGATCCTCATGGAGACCATCGAGCAGGTACGCGAGCAGTTCCTGCGAGTCGTGCTGCTGGAATCCTGAAAACTGCGGCGCGAAGCGACTGATCGCGCGCTTCAAGCCCGCAGGAGCTGTGCTGGGCGACGTGCCAAACCAGAGCTCTTTCAGGTGCGCATCGTATTCCAACGCCAAATTCCCGCCAGTGCCCAGCGGGTTCTCCTTGTTCAGATCTTTCTGGTACTGGTTGCTCAGGAAGTAGCTAGTGAGGATTTCTACGTGGCTGAGACACTGCAGCGCCGAGTTCATGAAGCACGTATTGCCGAGGTTACGCAGTCCCATCTTCCCGCGACGCTCCTCTGCCGAGCCTTCCTGGATCAGCAGTTCCTTGTCTTCAATGGAAGTCGCCGCCTTGCAGACTATCTTGTGGTACTTCCAGTGTGACGTCTGGCACGCCGCTCCGCAGTACCAAATGAGCTGACAGCTGCCGCATCGCTTGAGCGATCCCACCGTGGATCGGCACGCGCCACAGATCTTCGGCACCAGCGCCGAGGCTGGAACTGGGCGACGCTGCACGGACGATTTCGCATTCGGAGAGAGAGCCTTTGCGGACGCCGGTGCCACGTGGGAAGCGACCTTCACCGACGGCTTTTCAGCTGCAGCACTCAACTCTTCAACCTCTGCGTCCGCTTGTTCCTGCATGTGTATCAGCATTCGTATCAGTAAATCATCAACAACAACAGTGACAATGTTGTCTCTCATAAATCAGCCGCTTACGGGGTAAACTTGCACTTGCTTGAACGCATTGCCCAGCGTTGGGTCGCCCACTTCGACGACGAAGCGCGCGACGGTGGGTCCGCCGCCGTACCAGCAGAGCAGCGCGTCCCAAACCTCCTGCGGGAGGAGCACGTAGTGGTAGTTCTCCTTGAGTTGCGGGCGCAGCGGACCGCCCATCAGCTCGTCCAGCGTCGCGTCCGGCGACACGTGAAGCAGCGGCAGGTTGTTAATCTTGCTGGGCAGCGCATTCATCAGCTTGCTCGACGATGCAGCAGGGTCGTCGTCGTAGTTGACGAACTGGCACCAGCGCTCCCACCACTTGGCCGAGATGATGAAGCGCTTGTCGCCAAGTTGAAGCCCCTGAGCAGACAACATATCACCGTCAAAGCAAAAAGGCAAGACATCATGGAACGTACGTTAGGATGCATAGCTACCAACGTGACCTGAAGACATCGATAGAAACATCGAAACCCCACGAGAACAACAGCAAGAACGCACCTGTTGATCGGCTTGCTTTGTGAGCTGCTTCACGATGGCTCGCTGCTTGGATCTCTCGAGCAGCTTGGTCGATCGCGGCTCGACCCCGACAGGAGCGCCGTTCACGAGCTTCGCTCCGTTAGCGACGGGCTTGGCAACGCCATTCACGCTCTCGTTCACAAGCGGCGCTGCGTTCTCGTCCCCTGCAGGTGAGGAGGCAGTCGCGCCGCCATTCTGCTGCTGCTTCTTGTGCGCCTTTTTCGGCCCTTTCTTCTTGCCCTGGTGACGATCCACAGGCAATGAGAAGCAGAAGAGCACACCGAGACATAAACGTTAGGTACGATGATATACGTAATAACAAGAGGAGCGTGTGTAGTACGTGCATGTGCGACGGACACACCTTGGCCATGGCGTCCGCGTCTCTTGTCTCTTGCCGGACGACGCCCCACACGAAATGCTTGTCCAGATCTCTTCCACAGCCCCCTCACAGCCAGCAACGCTGTGAAAATGTAGCAGTTATGGGTTCGTAAAGCGGTTCCCCCAACTGACAACGATGCGTGGTGTTGTCCACACGAACGATGTTGAAACTTCACTTGGAAATCGGCCTAATGGCAAGCGCGGGCGTCGTCCGAAGACGATAGACGTATGCTGTGCGTGTCTGTAACAGAAACAGGAGAGCCATGCGAAGAATGCTGTAGTGTATATGGGCTCGATTCCGCAGTGGACTAAATGCTCGTGTGCGCACCATGTGTGGTGGGTGCGCAAATTGTGGAGAGCAAAGCCAGTCGCTAGAAGAACGAAGTCAGTCACCAGTGCAATGGGTTCAAAGGTCATGGCTCATGTGAAAGGTCACTTCACCGCCAATCCTTCTTCTTCTCCTCCTGAGCTCTCACTTCACAACAGAATCCACCACCCAGACTACAAGCAAAGACAACGCAATATGGGCGGCGTGACGTACGCGACGGTGCCGCAGACGCTCACTGAGGTAAACGGGCTGGTCGTGCGGCAGAAGACGCAGAAGGGCGAGGTGGTGGCGCAGATGCTCGGCATCCCGTTCGAGGCCAGGAACAAGTACAAGGTGCACCTGCTACCGTCCAGCAAGGTGGTGAAGAATCAACCAGAGGACCCCGACGGGTGGGAGCCGACCGCTGAGGAACTCGAGCAGCTCGACACGTTCCTCTTCGCGCAGGAGACGAGCGGCTGCTTCTCGCGCCTCTGCCTGACGTTCCTCGGGTGCGGCAACCTGCGACCGCTGCAAATGCACTTGAGTGTCAACGGCAGCACGGGCGACGTGTACGTGATCCAGCGGCCGTTCCAGCTCGGCGGCTGCTGCTGCTGCCCACTCGAGATGAACCTCGACGCCGTCGCGGACGGCCAGCAGCGACGCATTGGTCGCGTGCGCGAAGACTTCTCCCCGTACTTTAGCAAGTGCCTATCCGCCTGCTGCCTCGTGACCACGTACACGGACATCGAGCGCGCGCTCCCCGACGGCTCGTACGAGAAGAAGTACTCGCTGCGCACGAACCTCAGCTGCTGCGGCCGCGTGAACAACTGCTGCGGCGCCACGTGCTGTAAGAACGACGCCGTGTACGACATCCTGGACGCCAAGGGCGAGGTCGCGGCGCACCTGCAGATGACGTACGCGAAGGGGAAGGGGTGTCTCGGCGCCTGCTGCCGCATGGGCTTCAGCTTCAACAACTACATCCTCGAGTTCCCGCGCGAGTCCACTGCCGAGGACCGCATGCTGCTGCTCACGGCGGTCTTCCAGGTCGAGTACCAACTCTTTGAGAGAAAGGGCGACGAGTAGTCGAGTGGGCGAGAAAACTGTTGCTGTGTGCAGTGAAAGCTGACTGAAAGAAGAGTGTAGTGGCTGTTCGTGCTCCCGCTGCGAACACTCGCGGTGGACAGCGTCGATACTATAGTTTGTACAACATCTCCATTTAGCAAACCAACTATCAATCATCTCCCTACGCGCCATTGTTGACATTGAAATGCAGATCAGGACGGAAGAAATTGGGTTCACAGCAATATATACTATCATCAAAATGAAGCAATTAGCATTTACTTGCCTTTTTATTTCTTCCGAGGAGCGCGTAGCTCAGCGCCGCTTGGAGTGGGAGTTCGAGCCCTTTGGTGTTGGGGATGCAGTGGGGGATTTTGCGTGCGCGCCGCGCTTCGACACCTGGAGGAAACGCCTGATGAGCAGCGTGTGGCTTCGCTGGGGAGTGTACTTGGCCGTCCCCAGGGCTTTGCTGCTGGAGCTCGCGGCAGACAGCGTCGAGCTCGCAGCCACGCTCTCGGCGTATTTCGACGAGTTTCGGCTGGCGCGACTCTCGTCGTCGAACTCCTGGTGGGCTTTCCGTGCCTGCTCTTCCTGGAACCGACGTCGCTCTCTCCGTTTCGCGCGCATCAGATCCATGCTGCTCATGGTTTTATCCATCGCACCATCTTCAATGATCTCCTCTTCCTCAAACTCGGCGATGTGGTGTCCAGTGTCGGGTCCGCTCGACACAGTCGGCCGGCGAGGCGACGACACCTTTGCTGCTTCGCGCGGAGACATCGGTCGATTCGCGGAAGTGGGTCGGACTAGAGACGTGGGGGTCGAAAACCGCAAAGCTTCGACGTTCGGTCCGCGTTCCGCTGCTCCGGTCGCACTCGACGTGACGCGAATCTTGCGCGGACTCGCTCGTGCAACGGCATCTTTTTCTTTCCGGGGAGACGACGGGAAAGAATCAATATTCTCATGATGGCTTGTCGTGGATGAGACTGCACGGAGAGAGGTGTTGAGACTTGAAGATGCTGTGGGTGGAGGTCTGGGTGACCGCGGAGTCGGTGGCCGACTCGCCAGTTTCACGACTGGAGATCCTGGACTGCTCATCTCTGCTGCACTGGTGCCACTGCTGTTGTTATTGCTGTCGCCCAAGCTGGTGTGAAGAGAGAACTTTTTTTCCTCTTCCAGATCACTGAACGTTTTCGTGTCGTAGTGGCCTCTTGTGTACCGTCTCGTTTCGTTAAACTTGGGCAACATCAGCAAGCCGTTCTTCGTCCGCTTGATGTAGTCGAGCCTCTCCTTGTGCTTCTGTTTGTGGTAGTTCTGCGAGTGCGACCAGTAATCGCCGTCCCCCGTGTAGTCAGGTGGCAATATCCGCATGCAAAACTCCTGCAGGTCGATGTCGTTGCTGTTGTTCGTGTCGTACCTCCGGAACAACCCCAGGCATTGCACGGGCGTCAAGCGAAACCCGAGCGCTAGCAGTCTTTCGCGGAACTCGTCCATTGTGACGTGGTTGCTCTTCTTGAAGATCTTGTATGCCTGTCGAAAAATGTCGGAGCTCTTGGACGTCGCCTGCTGGATCTTGTCGCGGATCTTCTTCTCGATCTCGTCGAGACTCCAGTTCTCCATCTCAATCTCGGTCATGTACTGGTCCGGTCGCTGCTTCGCCTCCAGCTTCTTCTGCTGCGCCGCGAGTCTAGACATCTCATCTGCCGCTGCCACCCACTGAGAGCCCGTGTAGTCCGGAGGGAGCACCCCATGGATGAACTCGTCTAGGTCGATATCCCCACTGCCATTCGCATCGAAACGGTTGAAGAGAATGTCGGACTGCGATCGATCGAGCGCCAATCCGATCGTCTCCAAAGCCGCATGGAACTCGTTAGGCTTGATGCCGTTCACTTTCTTGAATATCCTGAACGCCTGGCGAAAGCAGTCGGAAGAGCGAGACGTGCGCTGCTCGATCTTGGCGCGAAGCATCTGCTCGATCTCAGCGATCGTCCAGGAACTCTGGACGGACTGCACTGCCATCGAGTAGAGCATCTTCCGGGATTCTTCCAGCCGCTGTCTGTCTTTCACAGAGGTCCAGAACTTGGTGGAGCAGTCGTCGAGCATGACTCCCTGGACGAACTCGTTCAGGTCTAAATCGCCGCTCTTGTCAAAGTCGAACAGCATGAACAGCTCGTGAACTTGCTTGTCTGTGAGCTTCAGCCCCAACTTTCCCATCGCGACGTTGAACTCCAGCGGAGTGATCCCCGACGACTTCTGGAAGATTTTGTATGCTTGGCGGAACCGATCCGATTCTTTCGAAGTATGCTGCTCAAGTTTTTCGCGCAGGCGAGAGAGAATCTGGTCTGTCGTGAGTGTGGATCCAGCCTCGACCTCGAAACCTTCGCCACTTCCAGGACCATGTCCGTTACTACCTCGACTGTTGTCTTTGTTGTTGCCGGTGGGGTTGATAACATCGCGTTCTTGCTCTTGCTTGCTGAAGATCGCGGCAGTGAACTCCGAGAGCTCGATGGTGCTGTTCCCGTCCAAGTCGAAGCGGTTGAAGAGTGCGTGGCATTTCGCCGGCGACAGGTGGATCTGCATCAGCTCCAGGTGGTGGTAGAACTCGGTGAACGTGATTCCTTCTGACTTGGTGAAGATGCGGAACGCCTGGCGGAAGCGGTCGGTGCTTCTTGACGTCTTCTCCTCCAGCTTCTGGGAAATGCAGCTCTCGATCTCGTCGAGCGACATGTTCTCGTAGATCAAGGCGATCCCGTTGGCATTCAGCGTGCGAGGACTTCGGAGAGACGCGATGACGCAGTGGTTGAACTTCTCTCCGCCGCTGCTGGGAGGGTTTGACTGTCGAGGGCTAGTCATTTGGCGACTTTCGCTCGTTTGCGGTTTCTTCCGCGGGCTTGGCGCTGAGGAAGACGGTTGCGGAGACCGACTCGCAGACGTTGGGCGGGCCATCTTGACTCCTTGCGTGAGGTCACTGGTAGACCGCTCGTGGGGCTTGCCAACGCTACTTGGCGGAGACGATTGCGCCTCATTGGCTTCGGTCTCCAGTGGAGCGGAATCAAAGTTGAAGTGCCCTGGAGGCAGGAAAATGCGCCGAGCGAACGTCATGTAGTTGATCTCTCCGAGGTCTTCTTGGTCGATCCGGCCAAATAACTCGAGGCAGACCGAGGGCGAGACGTTGAGCCCGATCTTGACGACCTTGTGGTGGAACGCCTCGGGGGTGATCGTGTTCGTCGTGGTGAAGAAGCGGAACGCCTGCTGGGAATAGTTGTCGTAGAGGTTCTTGGTCACGATGTTCGGGTCGAGCGAGCAGAACATAACGTGGATGCTCTTGCGCAGCTCTCTCATGAGCACCTCCACAGACGTGATCCGGGACGACCCGGTGGCAATCGACTCGCTTTCCGGCCCCGAGAGCGCGCTGCTTGCTCTACCGGCGAGCCTCACGGAAATTTTTTTTGGATGCGGTCTGCCGCGGTTGAGCGCGTACATGGAGCCCCGCAGGGACAGTCCACGCACGCTCCGCTTCTCCATTTCCATCGAGCAGAGAGAACGCGAAAGCGCGGCGACGGCGGCTTGACTGCGAGGTGGCGTTGAATAGGGTCGAGTACCTTCAGAATTGTTCGCGGCGCATTAAGTCTCCCACCACACAAGCATTGATCTATCGATCCGACAAAGACAAATGAGCCCTCGGTAGAGCCCTGTCACGCCACCCGCCCGCCTTGGAGGATCACTCTCATGAGCACGGGAAGGTTTTGCTAGTTTTTTATAGCTCCCACATTAAGACCACCTCAGAAGCTAGGAGACGGCAACTCGAGGCAAATTTAGACGAGTCGGAGGACCAGACGCGCCGTGGATTTCCTCCCGTTTTGCCAGATAAATATACCTCGCGACCGGATGGCGGCGGCGAAACTGAGTGGCTCTGCCTCGTCGTGTCATGTCACTATTCCACCCCACGATGGGCGTGGGCATCAGAAGAAGCAAAGGGTTTGGATTGTTGAGCTGTCAGACACCACGAGTGCTGTGAGGGCACCGCTTCGTTCGATTCATTTCTATCTATGTAGCTAGTTGACGAGCGCGTACCTACCTTTGGATATTGCCTAGACGGATGCGTAGACGACACGCACGATTTCTCGAATGTTGGATCGGGAATCCCGCTCTTCCCAGACGACCTCTGCTCGAAAGATCCCTTCGGATTGCACGAGGCTGAGAAAGTGCTGCACGCTCCCGCCAGTGCCAAAGTAGTACTTCTTGGCCGCCACAAGCGCCATGGACGCCGGATCCCGTCGCAAGTGCCGCTTGATCATCTGTTTGGATTTGACCAGAAAAAGGTGTTAGACGATCAAATGGCAGAACCATAGACAGATACGCAAGGGTCCTTTTCAATGCACTGACACGCACCTCGTATAGCTCCACAGTGACCGCTTCAGTGTAGATGGTCTCCGCCGTGAGGATGAGGTCGTATTGCGACTGCTCCCAGCTCTGCCCTTCCACATTCTGCATGTACTCAGACACGCTCCCCCACGCGCCAGCATAAAAAGAAGCCTTCGCGAAGACACTCGTGTCGCCTTGGACGTTTCTGTACACGTTTGGGCACGTTGTGAGCTCGAGCACTTCCTTGTTGTAGTCCATGAACGCCACCTGCTCCGCGCCTAAAGGAAGGAAGGAAGGAGGAATTGGCAAAGTAACACAGGTTGGTCGACACAAAAGCAGAGACAGCACAGAAGCAAGCTGTAGACGCACCTCGTTGGAGCGCGTGGATGGCCGGGATCCCGTGACCGCATCCGAGCTCTATCACTTTGCGGGGCATTCGAAACGGCGACTGGTTGTCTCGCAGCAGCAGCTCAACATACTTGACCAGGTCCAGGGAGCACTCCCACAGTTTGAATCCGCCTTCATACACGCCAGTCTGGAGATCCGATGCCGTCAGGATGGAGCGGATGGTGCCGGTCTGCGCGAGGAAAGCCTGATCTGTCGTGTTGACGAGGTCGAACTCGACTGCCCCCTCGCCGTCGCCAATCGGGATCTGCACGCGTGAGAACGCGTTGCCACCACCACTGGCGACGGTGATCGGGCGCCACTCGAAGCGCTCACCATGGCGCGTGTGGTGCGTAGGAACAGGTGCGGAACCGCTCGCTGGCGCTGGTACAACTGCCGCCGCTGCTGCGGGTGCAGCCGGCGCGCTGTTGCCGTCGCCCTCCACCGCGAAGTTGAACGAAAACGATGCCATCTTGAGGATGTGTGTGCCAACTGCACTGTTGGTTGTCCATTTCGCCGCTCCAGCGTTCCCGGTACCGGAACACAAGCAATACCAACGCGTAGCAGGTAGCATCGATACAAACCAGCTCATTAACAACCTGCTCGAAAAGTATTCATATTGATCGACTAAAACTAGTTTTGTTTTGCTAACCCGGTTAAAACTGGGTGCCGGCTAAGCCGGAAAGTACGCTGACATCTTGTTCTTGTAAGGACACCGGTATCTCGATGGGACTCTCCCGAGTTTACATCCGGAATACAAAAAACAAGATCTCCACGTAATCCACACAAAGACTGCTGAAAGTATTTTCTCGAATTTTAAAAATAAATTTTGAAAATGCTTGTCCTCTTGAAAAAAGTGCTCTTTTTGCGCATGCTTTATCCACTGAGCGCCGTACATAAACGAGCATTCAAGAACACTTAGCATATCATGAAAAAAAATAGAGGGCAACTATTTTATGAAGGACATTCACTTCCCTTATCCCGATGTATCGGTGTGCTCAAATGCTTACAAAAACCAAGTCAACGCACAAACCGCCTGTTCTCGAAGTTGGCTTTTGGTCCAAACGGAAAATCGACATGGCGGACCAGGAGCGCGGCGCGCTTGACGAGCACGAGCTTGAGGGCTACGAGAGCGAGCCTTACGAAGACAACGAAGAGGACGACGCAAGTGACGAGGCGATGGACGCGGACTCGGAGGACGCCAGCGACGACGACAACGAAGAGGAAGACGATGACGAGTCCCAGTCCCAGTCGCACCGAGAGACGATGATGCTGCATGCTGACGACCTGATGCACCCCTTGGAGGTGAAAGTTGACCAGCTTGCACAGGACATCACAGCTGCCGACCCGCCGCTTCTCGACGACGAGCTGTCCACGAAGCTCAACATGTACGCTTTCTTTCACTGTGTATATGCTGTTGTCCTTGTGCCTTTGCTGCGTCACGTTTTATTGACGAAGAGTGCACCGTGGTGCTTTGTGGGCTGCAGGATCGCAGAGACGCTCGAAGATGTGGAAACTTCGTTTCGCAAGGAGCGAACACCACCCTACCGGCGTGAGGGTACGTTAAGCGTTTGGTCAATGGTGCTATACTTATTCGTTTGGATTGATTCGGGCTCAAATTGAACTGCTCGCGAATCATGTGCAGGTCACCTCATCGGCAACCTCTTGCAGATTTTGGATCAAAACAATGACTTCTATCCGATGGTGCGTGTGTATTTCGTGAATGCAATTTTGCTGCGATGCATACAGTGTTCTGAGGTTCATTTGTTTGTCCTTACGTATAGATCGAAGGGAGACTGAACGAGCTGACGCATAATCGAGTGAAAGCAGCAATTTGCCGCGTGCTGCTGGCGACTGTACCAGTGCACAGCCGATTTATTATCCGCCTGCTATACGACGAAGAGATGCTTGACCGAATGTGCGACTATGCGACGGACACGGACTCGCCTCTGCGATGCTACGCAACGGGACTGTTGGCTGTTGGTCTCCGTGACCGATCGATCGCTGACATTGTTGTCAATAAAGAGACTCCAATCAAATTGCTCAAGCGAGCTCGGTTGTACGCATCCAAGTTGGATAGAGAGCGCCAGTTGGCTGTCAAGTACATCCAGGAGCATATTCGAAACAGTGGCGTCCGTCAGAAACGGAACAGTGCAGCGCCAGGAAAAGCATCAGCGGCAGCAACGACCAGCTCGCAAAAGTCAACTGGCGGATTGAAGCGCAAGCACTCGGAAGGAAGCATGAGAATCACAAGCTCTACGGAGGAAGCGAGCGTGATGGCAGTTGATAGTGGAAGCAATGTTGAAGTTGAAGAAGACGAAGAGTCTACCGTGGCACAAGGTGACCCCCTCGCGATATCAAACAGCAACAGTGAAGGAATACCAGCGGAAGGATACAACGGGCGAGAGGGTGCAGCGCCAGATCCAGCTCGTCATGAAGAAGACTTGAAACGCCTAGTGTTGCTCGAGCTACTGCACACACTGGATTGCATCGGCTCGATGGGAGAATACATGGAGCTCTTTGGACCGGCGCACAAAGAAGACATCATCGGAACGATCATCACTTTTCTTCACAGCAAGAACCCAATGGTCCTGTCGCACACCATGAAGCTGACGTCGCACTTCCTGGCTCACAAGAAGTTTTCCTTCTCGTTCATTGAAGCTGGGGGAGTCGAATTGATTTTCGAAACAAGCAAGTTCCAGCAAGCAGCAGGACAAATCGGGTTACTTGACCGAAGTCTTTCGATGTGCCTCCATGGCTTTGCATCGTCTTCGACTGTGATTGAGAAGATCCTGACTTCTGACCCGGAGAGTCTGCTTTCGGTGGCGTTTGGGTTACTGTCGAGCCCGAATGACCGCGCGCGGCAGAATGCCGTTGTTTTTTTTGGGCTGACTCTCCCATTCAAGGCGATTTTGGACTATTTCGAAAAACAAAACGGGTTATACACCTTGCTGAACATCATTCGAGCTGGCAATGCCCCGAAGTCTGCAGCACAGCGGCAGCTGTCGCACGATGCATGCTTGTGTTTGCGCCAGTATCTGAGAGTGCATCTCGCGCTTGTGGTGCATCGACTCCGAAGAAAACTGGCGCAAGTCAATCACCCGTCAAATCGCGCGAACATCGCAGCGACAGCGACCACGATACCAACGGCAGCTGCCGCCGCGTCACGACTGCCTGCACGAGTGCCGAAGCTCTCCTGGTCTAAGCCCATCGACGTTGACGACAAAGCCCACGAGCAGAACCTGATCTTTTACGAAAAGTATCGCTTCAGCGTCGCTGGTGTGAACCCAAACAGTGCGTGGTCAGCGGCATCGGGTCCTGGTGGGACAATGTGGGCTCCAGCAGCAAAGCTTGTTCATCTTCGCGGCATTCTCGTGATGCTTGAAGTTGCAGCAATGATGTGCACTTTCATCCAAAAAGTCGATTTCGAAGACAATTCCTCGTCCAGTCGTATTTGGTCAGTTGAACGCGCGCAGTTTTGCTTGGAGTCTCTGCGCGTGCTTACGTTGGTGGTTCCCGCTTTGGCTACCGAGGTATGCTCAACAGAGGTCTCACTCGACGACAATGGTCTGCCGAAGCGCCCAGGCATCACGCTTTTGCTTGAGATTGCGATGAGCACAAACGGAAGAGACTCGGATCTAGTCAGAGATGCACTTCGAGTATTTTGCAACTGCGTGTCGCCACCCCACGGCGAAGACTGCTGGCAGCACCCGTACAAGGATATCCGACAGTTTACCCTGACTGCTCGAAGCATGCGAACTCGGAAAGAGCAGGACGAGGTAAGCAGTGCCGCGTCGACTGCGCCTGATAGCACTTTTGATGTCGCTGAAAGTTGCTGTCTGAGATCAAAAGATGATAAAGTGCTCCGACCCGTGCGCAAGCTAGCCCGAGAGAAGAACGCCATCAAAGTCTGCGTTCAACTACTTCGCTACAAGCGATCCGTGCAAAACGCAGATGCAATTCGTTTTCTTGCTACTCGCGCTCTTCTTGGATTATCCAGAGACAAGCAGATTGCTCAGATCTTGGAGAAGATGCAGATCGGTCAATTGCTGTCTGACTTGATTCGCAATGAGCCGATTCTCGAAGAGAACGCTGATCTCCACGTTCGCTTCCGCGAATCTGCGCTGGATTTGATTTCACAAGTCACCCACCGTGCGCCAAACGTCGTGATCAATGAGGCGACTGACCCAACCGTGCGGAAGATCGAGAAAGCGAGTATTGTCGCTCAAACGAAGATTTCGTACGACGATAATGAGCTGTTGCGCCTGATCCACGACCATCTTGTGACAAAAGGTCTGGTCCACGCTGCGTCTACGCTGATCGACGAGGCAAAACTCGCAGATGAGGCGACTGACAAGCCAGGCTCTTCATCGCCTCGAACAGACTCTGCAGTATCCCTCGGAAAGCAGTCACCAAGAGCAGCCAAAAACCGCGGTGATATTCCATCATTTCCATCAACTACGAAGGCTAATGGTGGATCGAGCTCAGATGAACTGCGACGACCTTCGAAGATACCACGATTGACGTACTCTGGTCCTGCGGTGGATCCCGAAATCAAGAAACATGTTGACGTTCTAACGGGGGCTGACCCATCCCTTGCACTCAATCTGAGGGCTAGCAAATTCCCTTTGAAAGCTGGGACAGGGCCATTGCCTACGCCTGGTCAGCGGCGCAAGAGGATCAAGCGAGCACTTGCGACCTCAAACTTCTTTGACCAGAAGGATTTGAAACAATCGCTATCGTCTCCGCGTTGGCCGAGTGAAGGTGTGCTTCCCGTGACTCCTCAAAAAGCGCCGACCGGGTCCAGACCTAGCACTTATGGGCTCACGCTGCAACTCGGAAGCAATCAGAAACAAGAAAGCAAGTTGGACGGAATCATCGCGCACTATCTTCGCGAGCAGCATCGGCAGTGTGCCAACCCGGTTGCCACCATCCCGCCTTTCAAGTTACTGGGCAAAGATGCGGTGCATCACTGTCCAGACCAGCCTGCTTCCTCTTCATCCAACCTTAGCATTTGCTCTCGGCTGATCAGTCGCAATCGCGTTGGATCTCGGTATGGAGTTCGCTCCTTCGCGAGTCCGTACGCAGATGCTGGAGTGAATCGCTATGTGTTCAGCCGATACCGCCCGTATCGCGTATTGGGATCGCACGGATCAGAGGATTGGGGTGGTGTCAGCGTGACGCGCTTCTTCGGGAAAGATCAGCGAGAGGTGCTCATGGGGAGCCATGATGGAGAGCTCCGCCTTGTAAATATTGACACGGACAGCATTGTAGAGCAATGGAACTGTCATTCTGAGTCAAGCGTGATCATCGACTTGGAGACGAACGAGAACACCCAAATGGGGAGTCAAAACCGACTGATTTTGACGGGCTCGGCTGCGCTGTCGGAATTCGGAGCGACTGAGATTGCCTTGTGGGACGTCAACAGCATGGCATCTCCAAGATGGCGGTTCGAAGCCGTGATCAGTCCGCGGTTCAACCATTACGGCGATCGAATCGTGGCGCTTGACGGAAGAGGTATTGTTCAAGAAGATGAATTTGAAGGTCGACGCGAGGTGAAAGGAGCAGTGATGCTTGACATTGCGACTGGTGAGGTTCTCTGTGAACTGAACGACAGCATGCGATCTAACGAGTACGGCTTGGAAACCAACTGCTGCTTCTCTCCATGTGATGGAACCATTCTCACTGATGGCATGCTGTGGGACTCACGGCTTCCAACTCGCGCACTGTACAAGTTTGACAAGTTGTCGAATGTTGGTTATGGATTTTTCCACCCAGGAGGAAACGAAGTGATTGTGAACTCTGCCGTTTGGGACTTGCGCACCTACAAACTACTCCGTATGGTTCCTGCACTGGACAAGTGCAACATCAAGTTCAACAGTACGGGGAATATCTTGTACGCGTACTACCCGTATGCTGGGGTAAGTGCAGATGGACTTGTGTCGATATATGTAGATGATTTTTGTCTGACTCGTGAGTATTCCTATCGGCGTTTTCTGTAGGGAGATGATCTGGACCGCCGGCGTGGAAAGCTGAAGACCTGGTTTCGAGTGTTGGATTCTCGCGACTACAAGGATATCTCAACAATTGAGCTGGAGCGACCGATCTTTGATTTGTCGATCGACGCGAAGAGCTCGCTGCTATCTGTCGTCGAGGGGCGGTACTTGGACTCGGACGACCAAGACGACACGGTCTGCCGACTTTACGATATCGGTCGCAAGAAACCAAGCGAAGACGATTCTGACATCGAAGATGCTCACGACGACTCGGACACTCTGGACGACGACGAATATGATGAAGAATCCGAAACAAGCGAGGGCGATGAAAGCGATGAAAGCGACGACGGAGAAGAGACTGATGACGAGTACGGGTCAGATTACATGGAGTCAGATGAGGAGTACGACAGTGTGGACGAAAGCGATGCCAGTGGTGAAGCTGGACAGGGAGAAGAAGACACTGACGATGGTCGCAGTGATGCGTCAGGGCTATCAAATCGAGAAATCCGGTTCCTGTTTGAGCTCCCACAAGAAGAATACTACGACATGCATGGGCAATATTCGAGTGATGAAGAGGAAGAAGACGACGATGAAGAGTAGAAGTGAAGCTGGAGCTCTTTTCTCCTCTTGGGGTGATCCCGCGCATTGTTTGCATCGCTCACGACGCGCAACGTGAACACCAAGATACAGACAGCAGTTGGTAGTCATGTACCTCTACGCCCACGTTTTATACCCTGAGAATATCACTGGGGCAGATAAGAGAGATCTCTTCACTGGATAAGGTAACCTTTTGCGCAGGATATTGTAGAGACATCGTCGAGTGTTCGTTCATTCAGATTCGTGTGGACTCTTCGATTGTGTCTCAAGCGTAAGGTTATCAAGTAACATGAGAACCTGTGTGATTGAACCAAGATCTTACTGACGTCGTGGTATATTTTAGACAGTCAAGCGGTCGAAAAGCCGCGCGAATTGAAGTCCACCAGAGCCTGAAAACAGCGCCGTCGATGGCAAGTCGAACCGTCGTTTCCACGATCTCAGCACAGATATACAGCAACAAACCAACCAAGCAAACGTCGCGGTCAGCAAGGACAGGAGGCGCACATGGCGAGCAACCCGGAGGTGGACTGCGAGAGTGACAGGCCCGTCTTACTCAAGCGCAAGGACTTCCTCGGCACGGAGGAAGCCGCCAAGAGCCACCCGAATCGCACCTACTACTACCGAAAACCCACGGACCCGCAGCACGTGATCGACTCGTCGACGAGCCAGCTGGTCAAGGACCCGCGCGACGTCAAGGTGCTTCTGGCGCGGGGCATGGCGTTCTTCAAACAGTCCAAGTACGACCACGCCATCCGAGACCTGAACGAGGTCGCCGCCCTCGACAGCGCCAACACCGCAGCGTACTACACTCGCGGCTTAGCGTACTCGAAGCTCAGCCAGATTGACCTAGCGATCCGAGACTTCACGCAGGCGCTACAGCTCAACCCCGAACATGTGAACGCGGCGTACGCGCGGGCATCCTGCTACAACTCAAAGGGAGACTTCGTCCGCGCCATCGAAGACTACAACCTCGCGCTCATCAAGGACAAGAAAATGAAGATCCACCAGAAGCAGCAGCAGCAGCAACTCAAAATGCACCGGTCGACGAGCTTCTCCAAGCAGAAGCACTACATGCAGCAGCAGTGCGACGACGACAACAACAATCAAAGCCCGCTGGCCCCTCCTCCGCCACCGACGCACCAGGTGGGATCGTCGGCTGGAGGAGCGCCGACTCGCTCATCAACAAGAGAGCCTGCGACAAGTACCCAGATCAACAACAGCGGGGGTTCAGTAGCACTATCACAGCGAACGCCACCACCGCCCCCATCTTACATGGCGAACGCCAGAGCTGGAGCAAAATCAGCAGGAGTAGCAGCACCTGCTGCCGCCACCACCTCTGCTCATGCACTTCCGTCATCTTCTCTCTCCCCCGTAGTGCCAACTTCGCACTGGCGAGAAAGACGAAACACGGTCGCCGTCATGGAGACGTCTGGCAGTAACAGCAGCAGCAGTAGTAGCGCTTCGCCCGAATCACAGGCGGCTGCGGAGCTGCACCACGCGCGGGGGTTCGCGTATCGGCAGGAAGGGAACTTCCAGGCGGCAGCAGAAGAGTATTCGAAGGCGATTCAGCTCAACCCGCGCCACTTCAAGGCGTTCTTCAACCGCGGCTTTGCGCTCGACAAGATGCGGCTCTTTGACGCAGCGATCACAGACTACTCCATGGCGCTGAGCATGGACCCGACAAACGCCTTTGCGTTCTACAATCGAGGCATCTCGCGAGACCGCAGCGGCGACTACCACGGCGCGCTCTCCGACTTCACGAAGGCCATCGAGTTACTGCCGAGCAACGCCGACTTTTACCACAACCGCGGCTTCTGCCATCGCAAGCAGGGCAACTTCGAATGGGCGATCAGCGACTACACGTGCGCGATCCAGTTCAACGCCGGGCACTTCAAGGCGCTCTACAACCGCGCGTACTCCTATGACAAGCTCGGCAAGTACGGAGAAGCCATCGAGGACTATACGGCCGCGATCCGCGTGGAGCCGGCGAACGCGAACGCGTACCACAACCGCGGTAGCACGTACGATAAGATGAAGCAGATCGACTTGGCAATCGCCGACTTCGACCGCGTGATCGAGCTGCAGCCCCAGTCCGCGAGCAGCTACAACAGTCGCGGGCTCTGCTACGACCAGCAGGGGCGCCATCTCGAGGCGCTCAAGGACTTCATGCGCGCGGTCGCCATGGAACCCAACAACGCTGTGTTCTACCACAATCGTGGCTACTGCTACCGCAACATGGGCAAATTTCCGCTTGCCATCAGCGACTACAGCACTGCGCTGCAGCTCGAGCCGCGGAACGTCGCGGCATACAACAACCGCGGCTACGCGTATCGGAAGACCAAGTGCTACCAGGACGCGGTGCAGGACTACACAACGGCGCTGCAGATCGACTCGCACAATACGCGGACGCTGAGCAATCGCGCGTATTCCTTCGCGAAGATGGAGAACTTCCGCGACGCGATCGTCGACTACACGCAGGTGATTGAGCTAGACCCGCAGAACGCGTACTCGTACCACAATCGCGCCATTCTGCTAGATAAGATCGGCGAAAAGCAGCGCGCGAGCGTCGACTTTGCGCGCGCTAGGGCGATCGAGAGCCACGCAAAGGGCAGTAGCAGCAAGTGACCTATCATTAGAGCAATGCTTGTAGGAAGATGGCAAAGAATTCTTGTAAAATGGCGATCCCAATGGGAACTTGGTGGTGTTAATTGTATTGCACTGTTGACAAAAGCTCTAGAACTTGAAACCCGAGTGCAGCGCGACGACGCCATGCGTGTAGTTGGTGTACGACGTGCGCTGGAAGCCCACGTCCTGCATCATCGACTGGAACTTCTCCTGTGGAGGGAACTGACGGATGCTCTCGACCAGGTACTGTAATAACGACACAGAAGGCGCTCGTTAGAAAACGTTTGAGATTTGGTGTGAAGAGCTAATCGAACGAAAGCTCGCTCACCTGGTACGAGTCGCGGTCATTCGCCACTTTCTCGCCCAACAGCGGGATCACATTGAACGAATACTACGCCACACAAAACAATCACACATCACAGCACAGCTGTCAGCAGCTATTCACATACAGCACCTCGTTATCATAACTCAGGCAACACAACGCACCGCATCATAGACGGTGCGGATGAGCGGGTTGGGGACTTGGCTGAACTCGAGGCACATGAAGCGACCGCCGGGCTTGAGCACGCGGTAGGCTTCGGCCAGCGCCTTGTCCACGTGCGTGACGTTGCGGATACCGAACGCGATCGTGTACACATCGAACGAGTTAGACTCAAACTGCAGCTGCTCCGCGTCACCCTGCACCCACTGGAACATGTGGTTCTGCGCCGGCAGCAACTTCGCGGCGCGCTCGCGGCCGACCTCGAGCATCGACGAGTTGATGTCGCAGATCGTGATGGACGAGCCCTCGCCGTGCGCGTTCTTCGGCGTCGATAGACGCTGTGCGATACGGAACGCGATGTCGCCGGTGCCGCCGGCCACGTCCAGGACCTTGAGCGGACCCACGGGGTGCAGCTGGTCAATGAACGAGTCCTTCCACACGCGGTGCATACCACCGCTCATAAAGTCGTTCATGATGTCATAGCTGCAGTGATTCATACATGCACAGATCAGTACGAATAGAAACATTTGTGCGTGTGTGGCAGAACGCGAGAGATTGTGGCTAACGCACCGTTCCGCGACCTTGTGAAAGACCGAGGCGACCATGGGCTTCTTCTCCTCCTCGCGCACCTGCTGGAAGCCAAAGTGCGTAGTACCCTCGCCCGCAGACGACGGCGGTACAGAGGATGATGATGAGGAGAAGCTGCGCGGCGCGAGGGCGGCGGCGCTCTCTGCGTGGACAGCAGCGGAGCTGCGCAGCAGACTGCGAGCGCGGCGCGCCAGCGATTGATGACGGCCGAGCATTGTCGACCCCACAGAAAAACGATGCGAATCCGAGAATGAGGCAGAAGTCGACAAGATTGTCAACCATTTTAAAAAGTTCGCACTGTACACTCTCTTGTCAACCGTTTTAAAAAGTGCTCACTGTATACTCACTGACTCGAATAGAAGGCCCTGGTTTGGGACCAAATTAAATATGCGTGGTACACACAAGCTGAGGATTTGATGTGAGTTGACAAGGTTCAAGTTGTCAACCCATTTCAACGTTGGCGCGTGGCGTGGGAAATGCGCTTGGCGCACTCCCAATGCGCGGTGCTTCGTGGCTTGGTGCGGGATATTCGTAGAGCTTTCTACTGCTTTTCCACTCTCAGGCGTCATGGATAAACCCAAGAAACACTCCCCACATGCAAGCACAAACTCGCACTGGAAGCTGCTCTCCATTCTCAAACTGACCCTGCAGAGCCAAAGTCCTACACCTACGACATCCTCTCGCGATCCGTAAATCCAAGCGCAGCAAACATGAAAACCTTTGGTATTGCTATCGCCTCTGTCGCCCTTGCTGCAGTACTTGCTGCTGACTCAAATACACTCCCAGCAAACAAAAACACCGTACCACTAGAACCCGCTGTGACCCTACCAAACATGCCAGCTCCTGATGCAGACATTGTTGAACCAGTGGCCGCAATGCCTCCGCAGATGCAAGAGCCCAACGGTAAGGCTGAACCGCAAACGCAAGCTCCAACCGGAAAAGTGCAGCCAACGAGCAACGACTCTCGGGTGTCAGGCACCGCGCAATCGCCTACGCCTGTACCCCTCGCGAACGACACAAAGCTCGCCCCTGTACGCCTCGCTAGTGGCAACACGTCCGCGGTGCTGAGTGACTCAGGGTCGCAGTCTGTTATCCTCGCCATCGCACTCACCGCTGAGCCAAATGTTCTCTCAGCGAAGACGGCAGCGCTACAAACCACTGCAACCTCACCAACCTCAGCAGCTCTTGGTGTCGGCGCTGCTGTGCCAGTGACTGCTGTATCGCCGCAAACACAAGCCCCTATCACGAAGGCTCCACCGCAAACGCAAGTTCCAACTGGTCAAGTGCAACTAGTAAACAACGACACCCAGATGCCCAGTGACACGTCTACGCCGCACTCGAACGACATCCAGCCCGCTCCTGTGAACCCTGTTCGTGATGACGCGACTACGCCGCCTCCTGGTGCTGACACTGCTCCACCAGCAACTGTAGTGTCCCCACAAACCCAAGCTCCGAATGCGGGAACTCCTCCGCAAATGCAGCCCCCAAATGCCGATGCCCCACTGCAGACACAAGCTCCTAACAATAACGTTCCTCCGCAAACGAAAGTTCCAAATATCGGTGCTCCGCAGCCAATGCAAGCTCCCAACATTCAAGCGCAACCGGCGAACAACAATACCCATCCGCCAGGAAACAACACGCTTACGCCTCACGTGAATGATACCAAGCCTACGTTCATGAAGCCTATTGCCGGCAAGCCTCTCGCAACGTCGAGCGACTCGGGATCTCAGTCGGCGGACGTCGGTGATAAGAATAAGCCCACGTCGACGTTCGAAAGCGAGTCGCACTCGGGCAGCAGCTCCAACTCGTCCAAGGTGCCCAAGTCCAAGCCCAAGAAGTCGAACACTGCTACTACTACTGCTACCGCGGGGCTAGTCAGCGTTGCGGTCGTGGTGGTGGTGGTGGCCATTGCGTTCATGTAGAGAGCGCATGTGTTTCTCTCTTCTCGCTCTTCTGCGTACGGCTCGCCAGCTGCATGCGCTTGTGCATTTGCTGTGCATAGTAGTGTAGCGTTAGTAGTTGTTTGTTTGCTTGTTGTTCTGTGTTTGGCGGCAGACTGGGAAATCAACTCTAGCGATAACTACTTCAATACAACTCTACGCTGACTGCCTGTCGAACATTCGTGCGTCTGCCTGTCCATCGTAGCTGCTCTCTCTTCGGTATTCGGTGGCTCGTCGTCACAAAATTTGAAGCGAGTCTCAACCCATTTCCATCAAACAGACGCACAAAAGACACGAGAGCCAAGCTTACTGGCTGCTGTTCTGCCCCGAACTCGGTCGCACTCTGATCTCGGCTTCAACTGAAAACTGAACACTCAGAAACTAACCTAATCAAGCAACTTGCAAACCTTTTCCTTTATTTTTCTGATACAAATGAAGAAGACCACTAGAATGTACTGTTTTAAGGTCGCCATTTGAAACACACATCTTTTGGAGATACAGTAGGCAATGCTACAACAACATGGTTGACACGCAATTGCGTCGCCCATTTGTGTGTTCTTGCAGTTTCTCATCACACGCAAGCCAGAGGCGAGAGGGTTTAACTAGAGAGAGCAGAGCTCTCCGTCTCCTCTGGACCAAGCTCGAGGTCCCTCTTGAGCCTCCCCATCCCAATCCAATGAGCTCCTCATATCCAAGAGCTCACTCCGCAATTCGCCAGCGACTACAACAACCACTACCCTCCACCACCACCACCAACCACAACAATGAAGGTCTTCTCCATCCTCCTCGCTGCCATCGCTGTCGCTGTCGCCGCTGCTGCCAACCAGGCGTCCACTGATGGCTCCGCCGCGGTCGCTCCTGTGGCCGCTGCCCCTGCCGGCTCCATGACCGGCTCGAGCGACTCGGCCGTCTCGGCTGGCGCGTCCACGATGACGGAGGCTCCAGCGGCGGACACGGCTACTGCTGATGAGAGCTCAGGCTCTACTGCTAGCGACAGCACGGCGTCGTCGTCCAAGTCTAAGAGCGTGCCGTCGCCGACGCCAACGACGTCTGGCGCTGGTGTCACCGCTGCTGCCACTGCCACGGTCGCCGTCACGGCCGCTGCTGCCACCTACTTCATGTAAGCAGTCAGACAGACAAACAGGCGCTCAACCGATCATCCTTCGTCCGAGTGAGCAACCAGTGCTTCTATTTTGCGAGCAGTTCTTTTCAAGTTGTTGGCGAAGCGTTACCTCTGACCAGCAGCTCTACGATCAGAGAAGCGCATATACAAACCGTATAGTAAACTGATAACACTAGAAAATACACAGAAAAAGCTCCCACTCCTGTTTGAGTCTCTGTTTGATCACTGCGATAGATAGAAATCCATTCTTATTGCGAACTTGAAGTGCATTCGAGGTGGCTACTTGTATGATCTAGACCACACACAAAAGAGCTCTGCAAGCCAAATGCAGCAGCAATAACAGCATCAACTATCGCACGATCCCTTTCTTGGGATGTGCCAGGGGTTGATTGGCCATTCTCTTTTGTATTCTGAGTCCACATTGCGCTTTTGCTTTTTTGCACACGTCATAAAACGTGAGAATTTGGTGGTGGGATCCTCCAAGCAGCCGTGGTGAAAGCCATCTGGTTGCCACTTGTGGGTTTTGCTGAAGCAAAATGTGTTTGCGCCATTGCGATGCACTACCGGAATCTTTTTCCTGAAGGTATTCGGATATAAATACAACCAAAATCGCCTTATTAGAGCACCATGGAATGTTTTATGGGTTTATGCCTCTCAGATTGTACCGAATTTTGAGACATTGACACAAAATGTGCGTAAATATTATGTGTCGTTATCTATCCCGAGCCTGTTCACCCCTCCGGTCGTCCCCGCCCGCGGTGCCTCCCCCTCAAGCGGCAACAGCGGCGCTTTTTTCACCTCACAGCCACAACTTCCATCTTGAAATTGCCCCGCACTCGCGCATTTGAAGAAGAACGCAAGCACAGAATCGCCATGCTCTCGGCTCTCCACCGCACTGCCGCCGCCGGCCGCCAGAGCGCCGCACTCTCACCCATGGGCGCGCGCTTCAAGACGTCGCTTATGTCGGACGTGCACGGCACCACCCACGGCAAGAAGCACTGGAAGAACAAGCCGCTCTTCCGTCGTGAGGGCGACAAGAAGTTTCGCAACGGCCAGGAAGCCGCCGACATGCTGTACGTGTGCTCTGTCGTCGCCTCTATGCCTCTCTCTCTCTCTCTCTCTTTCTCTCTCTGCGCGTATATATGCGCGTTGCTTACTGTGCTGGTGCTCTATATGTATGCATGAACAGGACGGAGGAAGCTACGCGTCGCGACCCGTACCAGGTAGGTTTTCTGCTTTTGATTTTTGTCGTGTTTCATTTCCACTGTGGTACTGTACTAACAAGAGCGATCTTGTTTTCCCTTTATCTTTTCCCGCACTTCGGAATGGACAACATCAACAGGCCGAGTAAGTCGCCTATGAGATTGGGACAGTATGATTGGACATCACTCACACTGAAGCATGCAGTAACTAACCATGCCACTTTCTCGTCCATGCCAGATTCCTGCAAGCGGTGACCAGCTTTGTCAATTCTGTGGTTCCTGTCTTTGACCGCTACCCAAAGTACGCCTGGGTCATGAAGACTTTGATGGAGCCAGAACGTGTCATCCAGGTAATACTCATTGCCATTCCTTGACTTTGTACGCGTTCGTGGTTTGCAGTCTTCATACTCACCACCATTATACATGTCAATGCTGCATAGTTCCGTGTGCCATGGATCGACGACACCGGTAACAGTCGTGTGAACCGCGGTTTCCGCGTGCAGTTCTCCAGCGCGCTTGGTCCGTACATGGGTGGTGTTCGCTTCCACCCGGACACCAACCACGGCACTGCCAAATTCCTTGCGTTCGAGACGGTGTTCCGCAACGCGCTCGCTGGTCCATTCGGTAGCGCTCACGGCGGCTCGGATTTCAACCCGTTTGACAAGAGCGAGGCTGAAGTGATGCGATTTTGCCAGAGCTACATGACAGAGTTGGCGAACTACATTGGTCCACACACGGATATCCCTACGGCTGGTGTTGGTGTCGGACCAAAGGAGATTGGCTACATGTTCGGTCAGTACAAGCGTCTGCGCCAGCTCCACCCTGCTGGCACGGAGGGTATTCTCAGTGGCGGTCAGTACTACTACCCCCAGGTGACGGGGTACGGCATTGTGCACTTTGCGAACCGCGTTCTGGAATCGCGCGGTGAGTCGCTCAAGGGCAAGCGCTGTTTGATCTCTGGAAGCGGCACCGTCGCGCTCAGTGTCGCTGAGAAGCTGCTGGATCTCGGTGCGATCCCGATTGGAATGAGTGACTACTACGGTTATGTGGTTGAGCCGGAAGGTTTTACGAAGAAGAACGTCCAAGAGCTCACGCGCATCAAGTCGGAGCGTAGCGCGCGCATCGGTGCGTACATCATGTCGTCCACGACTGCGGTGTATCACCCTGCTGAAGAAGGAAGCATCTGGGAAACTGCTTGCGACTACGTCTTCCCATGCGCGATCCAAAATGACCTCAACGGAGAGGACGTGAAAAAGCTGATCAAGAACGGATGCAAGGGCATCTTCGAAGGCGCCAACCTTCCGTGCAACGATGATGTAAGCGAATGCGCTATGAATGGTGGTGTATGCACCCAACGCGATAGACTAACGATTTGTGCCTTTTTTTCACATTTGTCAGGCGATTGAGCTCATCAAGCAAAACAACCTCGCGTTTGGCCCAAACAAGGCGTCGAACAGCGGATCGGTATGATGACTGTATATCGTTTGGGATGTACATTTTTGTCTTGCCGTTCGATTGTATGACACTCTCGTTTGTCTGTGTACAGTTTGCGTTGGCGACCAAGGGTCTCGGCACGACTGAGCTTTCGGAGGAGCAGTTGAACTCGATCGTGAAGGGTAAGCGATGCTCGTTGTGGTTTTCGTAATCACTTCTCAGCCTGAAAGCTAACGATTTACTTGTCCCTTGCATGTTTTGCCAATATCAGAATACATGTACACCCTCCACGACCGCATTGCGGCGACCGCGGAAGACTTCAACGCTCCAGGCGACTTGCACATTGGTGCCAACATCACCGGCTTCTTGAGTGTCGCGCAGGCTATGTTCCGCCAAGGAGTGGTGTAAATCCTCAAGCGAAACTCGGTGTTTGTAGGAATGATTCAACACGTGTTGGAAAGGTGCCTCTGCATAAGTAAGACCTTCATGTGCCTTGTTTGAGCTGATTGGCAATGTGTCAGTTGACTTGGCTAATAGTCTCGAAGAGAATGAAAAACTAGGTGAAAATTGTGGAGCAAAGCTTATCAGCGGTGTTGTATCATCTCGCCGCGAGCATACGGAGGATCATGTTGTCGACCCGCCAGGCATTGACGACAGCTAATCGTATGGTGATAATGTTGCGTTCGTTTCAGTCGCTCTGACTTTCTGACTCGATCGTTCTGCAATTACAACGCGCTGTTTCATGCTAACGTACCGATTGTCTTCTTCCACGCCAGTTCTTCAACTTCTTCAACTTCGCACATATATAGCGGTTTCCAACCAAAAGTATGCTATTCATTATGAATGTTTCTGCGCAATGCCCATGATGATGAACCCAACATGAATCCAGCACGAAGCGATGCGGTCGCCAGCAGGGAGTTACTGTATTTGATCCAGGATTCGAGCTCCCGCCAGGTTTCAGTCCACGCCCCAAAACCACCTGGCTGGTGTGAGAGATCACTTTCGATTCCACGCTTTAGCACTCAAGTTCAGCGCAACATTTCCATCATCTCGAGTCTCTCGTGTCAACCACAGCCATGGTCAGCACCCGCTATTTCCAGCTCTTTATCCTGTTCTGTTCAGTGTCAGTGGCTGCTAGCGATAGCGAAGCAGCATGGGGGAACTGCACTGGCATGATCGAACTGAGCTCCACGTCACCGACCGAATGGCAGGTGTCCTGCTCGACCGACAAGACATTGACAACAGTGTTCGATCCGGAGCTTCTCACGTCGATCTCGATCAACAAAGTCAAGACAGTGGAGCTCACGCCAAAGGCCGCTCCGCAGCCGACCGAGGTGCGTATCCCTGCGACATTCGCGATAATTGGAGAGCTCCAGTCGACATCCGTGACAAAGCTGTGAGCATTTTTGATCTATTGCGTGGATTGTTAGTGCTTTGTGAGGTGTAATAACAGCGTTGTTCTCTTGTAGGGACATTGGACGAAGTTTGACGCTGAGAAGCAGATCTGCCATCACGATTGCATCCACAGCGTTCGCAAAGATGAAAGCGCTCAAGGAGCTGTGAGTCACACCTGAGTCTAAGCGAATGTTTCTGTTACTGACACACTAACCTGATGACCTACTTGTATTCATTACTAGCACGGTGGCGGGCTTCAACGTGACGATCGAGAAATCGCGCTGGGTCATCCCAGCATCGCTCAACGAGCTCTCTATCACCCAGTCCAGACTCGGCAAGTTCGATGTGAAGGTCGAGGGCGATGCACTCAACTTGACGCGAGTGTAAGTGTACCGACGGTGCTTTTTCGCTCTCGGCCGTGTTGTTCAAAGCACAAAGATCCTTATTGTGGCGTTGTATTACAATGTCATACAACAGAGATCTGTCCTACTCCGACCTCACGGCTCTCCCCGACTTCATCTTCACGACCAACAAGTTCAAGAGGCACGTATAGTGCATAGTATATCCATCGGCTGCGGTTTGGAAACGTCATGGTTTGCTCAAGCTCACATTTGTCTCTGGCGCTGATTATTTGCCTCGAAATAGGGTCAACTTGCTTGGGGTGAAGTTCCCGCCACTCAAGATCAGTGCTCGTCGCTATGCGCGACTGCTGCGCCTACTCGCTGCCTCAAAGCTCCAGGTTTCTTCGGTCGCAAACTACACTGGCACATGCGAAGGCGGTGAGAAGAAGATGGTGAAAAGCACCCAGAGCTTCCTACTTTGCGTCATGAAAGAGGGCAAGGACGATGACCTTGTCGTGGATAGCGATGAAGATGAGTCGCAATCACCAGGCTCAATCTCCACAAGCAGCATTGCCGCGAGCCCAACAGAGATGACAGCGTCCAGCGCGAGTAGCGACCACTCCGAGTCGATTACGCCAGCCCCGATGACGAACGCCGCTACTTCTGGTAGCGTCTCGTTTGGACACCCCAGCCAGCGTTTCGCGACGTTTGTAGTGACTGGGAGTGTCTTGTATGCGCTCTTCGCTTCAAGTTAGTCGCGAGCTGTTGCAAACGAGTGAGAGTGCTGTCTTTGGTGATATGCATGAATGTACTTTGACGTGACCTCTTGATAATGTTTCTTTACACTTGATGGGCTCCAGTTGTGAAATGGCCCGAGTCATTTGGCGCGTGAAATCGCGAAGTTGTCGATGACCTCGTCCGTATCGCCCCGCCTGAAAGCTCACTCAAGGTGCTCAGTAGAGCATAGTTCGAGCTCCACTTGTCGGAGCCAGACGCTTTGATATCTCTCTTCAAGTCTCACCGTGAGCTTTCTTCCTTTTTTTCTATGAAAATGCGCGTGCTGAATTTATCAAAACTGGTTGGTTTCTACCAGAGTACTGCTGAAGAAATTCGAAGCTCTCAGGGGAGTCAATAAACATCGAAGCTATCGAGCGACATCTGAGACCTGAAAAAGCACACTGTTCTCATCAAATGAACCGAGGAGACTGAACGACTGACTGATGGCTTGACAAGCGAAGCCACACCCGCGAACGAAAAGAGGAACGCGAGCGGAACGCGCTTCCGAATGCTGGCTTTTCTGTGGAAGATCTGCAGAGGCAAGTCGGTGGTCTCATGCTTGCCAGAGGAGTGCGCCGAAGAGTCCTGAACTGTTTGACAGTGTCTTCGGTCCAGTCACAAAGCGATCATTTACGTCATTCGCGTCATTCGTGGCTGCCTCTTCAAGTGGATTGATTGTCAAACACGACTGCTTTCCTTCCATGGAACACCGCTAACGTACTCCATTTCGGCCCCAGCACTCTACACGCCATCAGGCACCGCGCACCGCAATGGCGCTCACTAAACGGCGGTTTGGTTCGCGTCGCGCCGCTGACATGCTGGATCTCTCGCGCTCACTAGTGAATATTTTTGAAAGCGCGCACTGCTCCAGCTGTCCGTCCGTCTGTCAGTATGCGTGTCGTGCGTCATAGTGTCTGTAGCGTGTTCTTTGTCGTGATCCTGTCGTTCCTGTCGAATGCGGTTGGTGTGCACGCGAATGGACTCGTGTGTGACCGCGTCACGCTTAGCGCCTCGTCGGCAAGCAAGTGGAACGTGTTCTGCGACTCGCTGGCGTCCACGAAGCTCACGTTCGACCCGAGCCAAGTGCGCAACTTCTACGTCGACCAGAGCAACTCGGTCGCGCTGCAGGCGCAGAAGCCCAATCAAGTCTACCTCTCGTTCGCCTTCCACCGCGTGCAGGACCTCGTGTCGACTAAGCTCACTTCTTTGTACGTTATGACAGAGAGCGAGATGTTGATGGTGTGGCTTGACATCGGAGGACTGATCTTTTTCTCTGTTCATTATACACAGCTCGTTGGCAGCAACGCCGGAGTGGGTCCACAAGAAGCAAGTCGAGATCTCGCCCACCGCGTTTACGAAGCTGTCAACCTTGGAAGTCTTGTAAGCACTCCATGCTTTATTCGCCATATACTCTTCTGTTTGCACTAGGTTCTGACACTCCCTCTTGCCTGGACAGACAACTTCGCGACATCCCTCTCGCCGGTAACGAGCTCCATCTTGTGCTGCCACCTTCCATCAGGAAAATGTACGTGACACCACCATGGTACACCAGATTTGGAGATATTCTCATCCCGTACTAATTCATCTACTGTTTCTATTCAAACGTGAATCACAGCTCGATTGTCGGCTGCGGGCTTGAACAACTCTCCATCGAAATGGCCGACGGCTCGCCACTTTCGTCCTCTGCGATCACTGAAATGTGCGTGGGTTGTTTGGTCAGCTAGCCTCTAATATGGACACGTGCACTGATGACTCTTTCTGTGCGTGTGTCTCTGTTTTTGACAGCGACCTACACACCAACGCGCTCACAGAGATCCCAAGCTTCTTCTACTCTCTCCCCAGCGGCGTCGCCAAGTAAGAGCACCGCACAAGTACTATCTCTCTGCTACATAGGCTGATACTAATATCCTTTCTTCAACTCTGCATTCTCAGCCTCGATACCCGCTTGAACAAGTTCAGTCGCGTCGCAGTGTCCGCCTCTGACGAGACGACATTAGAACGGTGGATGGCAGAGGGCTCTTTGCAGATCGACAACATCACGCCTGGCGACGGCGGGTGCGCAGACGGCACTGTGAAGCAGTTCCAGGGTCTTTCGCAGAAGTTCTCTATCTGCATCACTTCCGACTCTGGCTCAGAATCCGCAAAGAACGAGGACTCTGTTCTCCCTGGCAACAGCAGCCTCACGTCCACACCAGGCGATTCAGGCGGCAGCGACTCTGCATCTGGCTCAGACGACGACGATGACGACGATCCCTCATCAACCTCAGGGTCCGTCACTCCAACGCTTTCCCCAACAGCGCTCAAAGGCTCTGAAACCCGAACCAAGACTTCTCCATCGCCGTCAATGACTCGTCGTCCGGCCACGTCAGCTTCTCAGCAAGGCGGCAGCGACGAGAGTGCGACCGCCGCAGCGAGTGCCGGCAAGAAGAACGTAGACGACGCGTCTTTCCCCGTCGTCATCGCGATTTCACTCTGCTGCGGCACGCTCATCGCGCTCACTATCGGCTACTTCTTTTTCCGCCGGCGCCGCATGAACGAAAGCGCGGCAGCAAGCCGCGTTGTCTCGGACAACATGGAGAAGCCGCTCCAACCGCTGGGATCGCTCTGGATCTCTCTCGGCACAGAAGAATTTTCCTCGTTCATGGGTCGGAGGAACTCGTGCTCGGGTGCCACTGAGTGCTCCATGACAACGGCGCCTCCCGAGCTGCGGCTGAGTGAGGAATCACGATTCAGAGGAGACGGCAGCGCGCTGAGTTCACTCTCGACGCCCGCGACGCCCATCGGAGGGGAAAGCTGCGGCAGCTACGACACGGTGAAATTCGGTGCTAGTAGCGAATACTCGAACATGGGCTCACCGAGCGAAAACGTCCCTGCGCTGGCCCAGGGTTTCATCATGAGCAAGAGCCTGCAGTCGCTCACTGGGGTCACGAACTTCTCGTTCGACGAACCATCTGGGAACTCTGGCGTGGAGGACCGTCTCGCGGCGCGAAAGAAGCTGCGCAAGGTAATGGAGATGATCTTGAAAGGAGACGGCGGCAGCATTAGCGCCAACGTCACGATCAACGACGAGACGTACGAGTGTTTCGGGAGTCTGGAGGAGACGCAGTACAGCTTCATCTGCAAGTGTCATCCCGTGAGTGACGCGAGCAAGAAGCTCTGGCTCAAGGTCTTTGTCGAGCACGACGCGATCTACACCGCGAAGGAGTACCGCGTACTCCAGCTGCTGCAGTGCGAGCCAAAGTGCGCCGCGTTCGTGCCGCAGCTGGTGGACGTGCAGACCCACAAGCGACTGCACAAACTCAAATGCTCGGTGCTGCTCATGGAGATGGGCACGTCCACCACGTTCCTGCATGTTGTCCGCGGCCAAATGGAGAAGTCGTCGCAGTTCTCGGTCGTGCACCAACTAAGTCGCATCGTGCACGCGCTCGAGTGCCTCCACTCGCACCACTTTATCCACGGGAGCTTGAACATGAAGACCATCGTGGTATTCGACAGCAACAAGCTCAAGTTCCGCGACTTGGAGCACGCCACGCGGTTCAAGGGCGACGTCCATGGCTACACGCAGGCGTCCGTTGAGTTTCTCCCGCCAGAAATGGCTCGCAACGTGCTCTGCAACGGCTTCTTTGACGGCTCGGAGGGCTCCATCAGCGCCGAACCCATCACGGCGTCCTACGCGTTCGACATCTGGAGTCTCGGCGTGATGATCCTCAAGATGTACGCGAGCGGTAAACATTTGGACGAGTTCAGCGGCTGCAGCCACTCGTCGGACATGCTTTTGCGACTCGCGCAGCCGACGTTCCACTTTGAGCGCTCCATCGGGCTCTACGTGCCGCACGATGGTGTCAAGGACCTCGTGCGCCAGTGTCTACAGCGCGAGCCGAGCTTCCGGCCGCGCATCGACGCGATCCTGCGCCATCCCGTGTTCCAGGCGTACGAACACGAGCTGTCGCTCCAGAGCGCGCGCTCGACAGTCGCGTCGCAACGACGCGGCGAGGGTAACAACAAGGGCTCAAGAAATGATAAGGCGCTGAACGAGGACGCGCCACCAAGCCTCTGGCTGTTCCTGCCGCCCACAGAGATCGGGCTCGACCGCTGCCTGTCGATCGACGACTGGGTCGTCCAGATGAAGCAGCTGCTGCAGCAGAGGGAGCCTGGCGACCCCGAGCTCGCGTTTCCACTGGTGTTCATGTGCGAGTCGAGCGAGGGGCTCGATCGGCCCTGCGAGTCCACCAGCGCGTACAAGTCTCGCGTGACGGTACCGCTCTCGTTGCTGTCACTCGTCGTGCCGCTCGTGCAGGAGACGACGCTCTTCCTGGAAGCCAAGGCGGCGCTCTCGGAGCTACACATCGCCGAGGTGAGCGGACTGGGCAAGCGCCAGTGGACCGAGCTTATGAACTTCTACCGCGCGCTTGAGAAGATGTTGCTCGCGCCCGTGAGCTCATTCACGCAGATGATGCTCACGCCACTGCAGGAGCTGCTCACCAGCGGCGACCGCACCAGCGCGCAGCAGGTGCTGGATGAGGTCAAGTGTCTCGTATTCAGCGAGGAGAAGCGCGAGCACGTGGCGAGTCTGCTGGCGATCGTCGCGACACCGGGGGCGAAGAGTGGCGGCGCAAAGGTTCTTCGCCCAGACAGCAGCAGCAACAACAGTCAGGAGTGGGTGGCGCTGCGCAAGTGCCAATTGGACAGCGACGCGTCATCCTCGGACTGCACGCGGTGGCTCTGTCGTGATCACATGCCGTGAATGGAGACGTTTTGATTTGCGACCTTGAATTTGCGAGTCGCGGCGTGTTCTGCCATGCCATGATTGCAAAGGTTGCGAGCTTTGATGGTATGTCGTGGGTTATTGCTCGTTCATTTTTGGGTCACAGCTTAAAACGAGTGTGAATAGGGTATACGTATAGGCTATCCTAAATAAATATAGTAATTCCTTTACAGTAACTAAATATTCAGCCTAAAAGTCGAAACGAGAAATATACTGGACAAATAGGTGAAAGTTCGACTATGTTTGCTTGAGTTCAGACTTGACTAGACAGATCTTACCTTACAAATGGTTTAGGGACAATATTTAGTTTACCTAGTAAGCAGTTACCTACATACAGTGCGACCCAAAACTATAGACGCACCCCGGATTTTTGTTGATTTTCATTGTTGGTGAAAAATCAGATAAAATATAGCTCAACAGAAACAAAAATAGCAATTGGCAAAAATAATGGTGCAT
>JALBZD010000233.1:0-43635 GCA_038050675.1 Globisporangium cylindrosporum | reverse complement strand
GTATGAACGGAACTACACGTCGTCGCGTGATCACGAGCATTTTTTGCTCTCATGAAAAGAAAGAGAGAGAAAATGAATACGCTGCGGACTGGAGGAAGTGGAGGGGCTGGCTGAGAGGTCACCAACGATCTTCTTTGCTTTTCCACACGACGTGCCACTGTAGCTGCCTTTGTCCGCTTGACCCTTCACGCCCCTCCCCACAAAAGCACTCCACCCTCGCAGCAGCTCGCTCA
Organism: Globisporangium cylindrosporum; assembly: GCA_038050675.1. Taxonomy (NCBI): domain Eukaryota; phylum Oomycota; class Peronosporomycetes; order Pythiales; family Pythiaceae; genus Globisporangium; species Globisporangium cylindrosporum. The sequence goes on along the minus strand of JALBZD010000233.1, from coordinate 43,402 downwards.
GTTCCAAAGTTTCCGCGAGTCCAAGAAGAGAAGACAGCCCAGTATCCCACCCCACCAACGCGAAGAAGCGGACATGGCTCGAAGCTCAGCAACCACGACCAGACTTCCAGGACTGCTCCTGTTGGTCCTGACGCTTACTGCGTGCCTCCTGGCCCAAGTCCACGCAGACCTGCTGCTTTTGCCTGGGTACACGGCGACACCCCTGACACCGGAGCTGCAGGAATCGTTCCTGAACCTGGTCTCCTTGCCGACTTCGTACGCTAGCACAGTCACAAAGCGAATCTGCGTGTTCAGCCTCGACAGCGCATCCATAGCCACGTACGCGAACGTGCAGCTAAACTACCGCGTCACGGGCTGCGACATCAAGGATGCGCTCATGAAGCAGAAGATCCTGCCCACGAAAGCAGTGATCGCCGACAACCTCGGGATGTGCAGCGAAGATATGATGAAGATCTGCGCCACGAGCACCGTCAAGGTGTCCATCGAGGTGATCGAGAAAAACCCCACGATGATTTGGTACATCTCGTTCGACAGGTATTAATCGAGCCATCTAAAGACACAGAAGTCAGTCAGTCGGAGACGAGGAGCAGAGTGTCCAAGATACAGCGATAGACTGATCTGTGAGTCACTGCTGTGAAACAAAGCGGTAGGTAGATAGATGCCAGACAAAGAAAGCAGCACGCGATACCAAAGTGTCAGCACCGAAGAAGAAAGGTTTTCAGTGCTCTCTACTTGTTTGTTTCTTCTTCTTGAACAAATGCGAGATTCTCGAACTGGCAATTTCACTTGGGATTGCATCAGCGGATGGATTGGATACAAACAGCGGTGAGGTGTCGAAGGTGCTCCAGGATGCTGTTTTTCTTTCGCAAATAGCGACAAAAAGCACAGTCATTCGTCTGGGAATGAAGAATAAAGACTATGCTGATCGTATGCTGCTCCAAGGTACCCAACAAAGCAATGAGATGGAGTTTCAGGAACAAGATGATACACAAACAAATGATCTCACGCTTCTCAACTTGTCAAGCTTGCGATGCGCGTTTTACTCGACCGAAGTATACTCGATCTTGCTCGAGAACAGCTCTCTGGCTGCAATCGCGTTTCTCTCCCAAGCGCACGCTGAAGATGGAATGGCTTGCGCGTTGCGCCACCTCCAGCAGAGAGAAGCGGTGCATTTGCACGCGAAGAGCTACGTGTTGCGCCATCATGCTACGTCGAGTGGCGAAGAATTCAGTGAGTTGATTGCTGCAACCGTCGAGGCAGCCAAGCAAGCCAAGTTGAAGGTAAGTAGGGGGGAACGACCATTACTGGAAATGCAGGCACTGTTTGTCTGATCTTTTGTTGAATCGCGACATTATTTAGGAAATCGCGATTTACGCGATCATCGAAGATATGGTCACAGATCTCATCGCATACGAGAGTCGCGTGGAGATTTACGAAGCAAAGTATTCAGGTGGTTATGACGATCACTACGCAAGCAAAGTGCAAGCAGCGTACCGCATGAGCACACAGCGCAAAAACTACACTAAAAAGAAACACACTCGCATGCGCGCAGCTCGGCTTCTGCAAGCATTGCAGCGCGGTATCATCGCGAGAAAGCACTATTGCGAGATGAAGATCGAGCGCGAGAAGTACCTGTTTTACGGCTTTCGCTCAAGTCTGCACCACTCAGCGGAAAGAATGGAGAACCCAAAGCAAAGAGCGCAAGAGATGGCTGAAGAGACTGAGCGGAGACGACAAACGTTTTTCATGCAAATTCTTGAAGGATACATCGCCGAGCACGGCATCCCTGCTCCTTACCGAGTCTCAGCTGATCTCGTTGAGAATCTTTTCAACGAGTATGGCGTCGTTGTCGGGTGTCCGACAAATTTTGGTGAGATTGTTGGTTCTTTTCTGAGGGCAGATCCAGATGAGAAAGTCATCACGCGGAGCCCAAATGTGGAAATCGACGCGCCTCGCGAACCTCCACGATTGTATCCAACTCGCCAAATCAACGCGGCGCTCCTCTTGGGGCTGCGATCCCAGTATGATGACACCTTTGGGCTGTCGTCCGCGATTCGAAAGCTCGTTATAGGCGATTCACTGAGTGGGCAACCTGAAAACGCAGACGAAATTCCTCCTCGCTGGCTTTTGAAGATCAACGCTCCGTTCCAGCGGTCGAACCGGAATCGCTTGGCTGTTCTGCGTCTTTCAAGAAAAACTGCCGGTCGCAAGTCATCGCATCTGGTGGCAAGGGATTTCCGGAACATGCTGTCGTCTGGTTCAATGTCCAAGTTCGAGAGCTGTCGAGAAACGTGGGAAGCAAGCATCCGCGCGCGACGATCAGAGTATCGAATCTACGACTCGAGCAGCAGAGATGAAGTTGTTCAGTGCGTGCTGGACCATCTGGTTTCCAGTGTCAAAGGTTTGTGTTGGTGGCAACTCCGCTTTTCCTTGTCAAGCATTGCGAGCTCATTTATGATCATGCTCGTTTGATACAGACTGGGGTGTCGATCCGGAGTCCTTGTTCGCGGGTCTCAACCTCTGCGTTCGGCATCGTCAGGGGAAAGAGATTGTCGGACTCGCGGAAGCAAAATTCAACGCTTTCGCGGAAGGTAAGTGCACATTGGCTCTATCTTACGAGCGACAGCATTCTGACTCGAGTCACTACTGCTTGTTTTACCATGCAGGAGTGAACAAGTTGCACGGGAAGCGCAACATTCTCAGCTTGCGCGAAGAAATCGAGCAAGAGCTCGAAGATTTCGAAAAGCTCCTGGCTCTTCGCTGCCTCAACATTGGTCAGGACCACATTGTGACGGTGCCGCCAAGCGAGATCCTCCACATTGTCTTGAAAGGCAAAGTGGACGACGAGTACATCCGCCACGCACTCCCAACCGTGTTGCCCATCGCGAGCATCGCAGACAAGTACGAACTCGTCCGGAAAATGGTGCTGGCATACGCGAATGCCTCATACGGCGATGCAATCAACACAATCTGTTGGAGCTGCCTGGACGTCTCAGAGAACGTGACAGTCGAGTCTGCGCAGCTTCTCGACCGAATCACACGAGTCGATGAGCAACTGGGCGGAAATGAAGGCGAGCTACACGGGATATCGTCGAGACTTTCAACAAACAGCTCGCAGCGGAACAAGTACGTCCTTGCAGCAGCAACAGTAGCAGCACCATCTTCGTCTGTTGCAAGCCGAGCGTTGTACCTGTTGACAGGAGCTCAAGCAGTCAAATTCCTGCAGTTCCTTGCGAAAGTGGCGCATTTCAACAAAACGGTCCAGTATCAGACGCTGGCGCTGCTGAAGCCCTACGCAGACAAGTTCGAGCTGTATCGCTTGGCGAGCACGATTGCAGGATTTGGTGACTACAACATCACTTCGCGGCTCTTCGACGAGTGCTTTGCACCTGAAGCGATCTACCCGTGCACTCGGTTCTGGGTCCAATATGAAGAGCACTTTGGACTGGAGCAGGCCGAGAAAGCGCGCGCGAACTGTCTGTCGGTACTTTCTGAAGGGACTGATGGTGTCGAACGCAGTGGGATTCCTCAGAGCGCCATGACGCCTTGAGTTGCGGAGAAGAGGTATTTGGACGAACTTGATGGCGTAGTGAAATATAATAAAAACGGCAGATATTGAAGAACTGCAAAATGATGAGTACAATAATCGTAACTTGCATTACTGCCGCAACTTGGTATCTTCGTGCTGATGCATTAGCTCCGCAAATCCGAAGCGCGTCTAGCAGACGAACCGGTTCCAGCGATCAGCAGTTGCTTCACACGACCTGCTTGTGCTATGCCCATCTGCACAACACAGTCAAAGACACGAGCAAAGGACAAGCGCCGCGTTAGCACTGCGTCATACCATCTTCTCAATACACTGAGCAGCAAAAAATCGCGAGCCGCACTCACCACCACAGCTTGAACGCCGACGTCTGCAACAGCATGCTCGTCCCATTTCCCTGTTTGCTTTTGTGTTTTTCTTCTCTTCATCGGTCTTCTGCTCTCCCTCTCTTATATTCGAATACTTGATAGATCTGCATCCTGCATCGTTCGCTCACTCTCTTTTATTTCGCTTGCCGCGTACCGCTTAGCTTATTCGGAGGCAGGCTTCTCTAAGTAGCCGCGGGACTTTTGGATGTACGCTGGGATCTTTGGGCCGTCGTACTGGTCCGTTGGGAGGCCGAGCGAGCGGCGGATCGGCACCACCACGAGCGGCAGCACCACGGCGACGGCGCCGATGGCGCACGACGCGACCACCACAGGTTCGCGGTCGGCGTAGAAGCGGGCGAACTTGGCGAAACCACTCATGCTTGCTGTTATTGCTTTATCGCGTGCTTGGCGTCTCAATATGCGTCGCTGATGTTGGTGCTTTGCTTTCATGAGGGTGGGCGGCTGTCGAGGCTGAACCGCAGGAATCGCTCTGTGGGTGGGACCGGTTCCGTCATTTTTGGCAAATCCAGTTTTAACCGGTCCCGGTTCAGAGGCACCCTCGGAAAAGCGATATTTAAAACAAATAACAGATGCGGTGAATGATATGTTGCAAAAAGGGGACGCGAAGCGGCGCGAATGGATACCTCACACAACAAACAACGACGCTTCACGAAGGATGCATGCATACTTTTAGCGAATGCTGGCACTGAGTATCCATGCGCCTGCTCTATAGACTTCATTCCAGCAAGCACGTTTCGAAGCAGAGTAAGTAAATCACGTACGTCACATATCAATGAACTACGGGATTATTCAGAACCGGCGCCACGACAAGAGGGGCGCTGGCACTAGCGGAGGCGGCGCGAGCTCGCTGCTGCAGGACACACGCCTACGCGAGATGGCCAAGCAGTTGGGGCTTGACGCTAAGGATCTCGGCCACGAGTCTGCGCAGAGCCTCTGGCAGCTGCTTGATGATATGGCTGCGAACGACCCCGGCGCGTACCAAAAGTTCATCCAGGAGCAGCTCAAGGACGGCCTGCCAACGGCGTCGCCCTCGTCATCCTCACACGAAGGAGCTGATGAAGTGGGGTCCAACACTAGCAACCAGCCCTCTCATGGCGCCACTACCGCCAAGAATGAGAAGACCAAGAACAAGAGCTCCATGGTGCTACTGCCGCGCTATTTCGCGCCGTATCCGGGGTTCGTGGTAAAGTGCGCCATGCTCTACACCGTCAAGTGTCAGCAACAAGAAACCAAGCTCTTCCTCAACTGCTGCGCGCACGAGATGGTGGATATGCCAAAAAACCCGAACTCAGGCAAGGACGTGCCCAAAGACACGCGCGCGGTGCCCAGCACGAGCAACTTGGAGATTCCGCTGGCGGTCGGCAAGCTGCGCGAAGTGGCGGACGTGGCGGGCGACGTGTGCGTCGCGTGCGATGTGGCCTTCCACCCGTGGGTTATGAAGCGCTGCGAGTGGGACGCTAACTTCAAGCGCGAGGTTATGAAGCTCGCGATTCAGTGGGTGCAGCAGGACGCGCAAGTGCGGCTCGTCCACCAGGTGGGCAAGTTCATCAAGAGTCGATACAAAGGCGGGAGCGTCGCTGCGAACGGAATTGATATCATCACGGCTAAGTTTCTCGTCGATCCGTCTACGACCAACAGCGGTGGTAAAGGATCAAATAACCAGAGTGAATTTACTACCGCTCCACAAGAAGGAAGAGCGGGCAAACACGAAGCTTCGTCTGTGATCGAGAGCCCCTCGGAGCTGCTCAAGCAGATCCACTTGAACCGGAATGAAAGCGCCACAATCGATCCACTGGAGCGCGAATTTCTCATCAAACCTGCCAATGAGAAGTCAAAGAAAGGGGTGTCGGCATCGATCGACATACTGTCAAAGCCCAAGTCAGCGCCATCTCCCCAAGCGGCGAAACCTAAAAGTGAGACAAACAAGAGCAAGTTGATTGAGGAGCTAGATCCCGCCTCACCATCAGCATCCCCAGCAAAGCGACTTGACGCCGTAGCCAAGAAACAACAGCAACAACATGCGAAGGCGAGGGGCACTGCCGCTGTCGTGAAGAAAGGCTTCCTCCTCAGTGCAACCGCCAAAAAGAAAGCGCCGCTGTACCCAACTGGCTCGAACGAGGGCCACGCGCCGTCGCCGTACGTGAATTTGCTCTCGCGCAGCAAAGTCGTGGATCTCAGCGACGTGGAGCGACAGAAACAGCAGCGAGAGGAGGAAAAGTGCAAGCTCAAAGACGAATTTTCGTTCCTCACCACACCCAGCAGAGGCGGAGCACCCACAACATCTTCTTCTCCAGGCTCAACTGCTGAAGTGGACTGCGGTGACTTTGAGTTTGAGCAGCTCTGCATGGACGCGGATCCTGAGCTCAAGCCATTGCAGCAGCACGCGGAGGGAAGTGGCTCAGACGCCAGTAGCGACCCTGCAAGGCAGCTCTTTGGCGAGGGTTTCGAGGAGATCTCAAAATTCTTGGCCATGTAAGGTCACGATCGGCCATGTGGTAAGAAAAGACTCGCTGGTGTGCATCAAAGACTTTGTGATCTATCCTTAACATGTACGATTGTTTACCCAGGCGTCGTTCTCTTGTCCCACACCTTGCGAGAGCAAACAGCTCTTCTCGCTTATTGACTGTTTTACCCTCTCACTTCTGGCTGCACAATGTTGTGGATCCGCTGGTAGCTCATCAGTAGAAACGCGTTCAGCAAGCGCAAACTGGATGCCGTCGACGGGAAGCTCTCGAGGCGCTTCAGCAAGATCACCGTGTTATACTTGACGCTAATCGACGGGTGGAAGATGCCCTGAGCGATAGTGTGGAGCCCGCCTCGAAGCAGCGGCAGGAAGCTCAGGAACTCTTGCAGCTCTGCCTCCGAGTGCAGCAGCGACACGAAGTCCTGGTATACTTTCTCCACTTGACCGTCGTCCAGCACGACCGTGTCCCCTTGAAGGGTTCGAATATGCTTCTTGAGATCGACCCCCGTTTTTCCTACGTACACACATTGCAAAATCAAGTCATCCCGCACAGTTAAGGATACCACAGCATGGCCGATTATTCGCAAGCAATGGTCCAAGAAGCAGTTGATAGCCCAAGCACTTGTTCTCTAGGACAGCATGCAAACAGAGGAGTGGGAGGTGGATATATTGAATGCCGGTGTGCTGAACTTGCGGTGCTTGCGCGAGTCGGTCAACAGCTTGTAGTTGTCGGTTCGAGCCCATTTCGTGATCCGCTTGTTATTCATCGCGATGCGCCTCACCTGCGTATCCACGTCAATGTAGTTCGCCTCTCCGAGCGCGATGTCGACCACGTTCTACATTCTCGCACACAACACGTGATAACAGCGGCGTAAGTGAAACAGAGGCGGTAGGTGCTAGTCTCACCGATGATCAAGTTTCAACGCACCTTGCGCGTGTACTCCTCAAACATGCATCGAATCCACTCTTCGTCGTAGCCGGCATTCACTCCATCAAGCACCTGAGCACACACATGCACATTTACATCATATGTCAGCATGTCGAGTTCCTCTCATTCCCAGCAAGGACAACCTGGCTACGGCATGCTGGTTTTCCATAAAAAAGCGTACTTCAAGCACAAAGTTCCGATCCGTGGCTTCAAACTCGTCCTTCTCAGCTGGTGCAGACAACAGCACCTCGCCCGTAGAGATATCGCAGAGCACATCCCACCACTCGCGCTTGCTCTTGAACATCGGATTCGTCACGCCCGCGATGAAGCCCGGGGTCGAGAGAAAGCTCAGGTCCGTCAGGTTTGCGTACCTAGCAATACACATCAGATAGAGAATGCGCCCGCAGTGAGTATGTGCAAGACGGAAGCCACGCCAGAGAGTCCTATGAGAAACTCAAACTCACGGGAACTGACGCTGGATTAACCCAAAGAGCGGCGGACACACGAGCGAGCTCATCGACAGCACGTAGTTGCAGACCTCGCCTACGTAAATCCACACAATGCCGCCACAAATCAGCCACGTTTGCTAGCCACAAACAATAGTGTACTACCCAATTGTTAAGCCCATACCTGCTGGATGGTTGTACCCGAGTACAAGCACGCGTGCACCAGTGAGCACAGCGTTGTAGAGCAGCATCGTTTGCTCGCCAAACGTCAGCAGCAGCTTGCGCAGGAGCCCGTCGTCGTACTGATCGTCCGTGCTGCACAGCTTGAACTGCAGTGGGATCTTCTGGTCGTGCCACTGCGCGTGGGCGCGGAAGTAGAGCGACTCTTCCAGCTCTTTCGCGCCGCTGCGGTCATTGCTACTAACTGTTCGCTTGAGCAGGCGACGCTCCATGTCCGAGAGATTGCGCACGCCGCTCGTGTCCACTGCGTTGACGACCTCGTAGAGGCCCTGCAAGATCTTCTTGGCATCACCATCGTCTTTCACTGCCGCGAGTTTCCCAGCAGCGACGCTGAGCACGTCCTTGAACGAAAAACAGAACTGGAGAGCCGAACGAAACATGCAAGCACGCAGATAACGATGATCATCCATACATGCACATCCACAACAGTGTCAGCATTATGATACACACACATACCTTGTGACGCGAGCAGATCGCGACGGCTTTAACCTTTGCGCCGCGGCGCACAGTGGTGTCGTACGTGGTTTGCACGACGCTGAGGCAGTACATGAACTCCTTGAGCGGGTCCACTTTGCTCTTGGCCGTAGCAGCGTCTGCGCCATCTTCACCGCGCTCATCACCTTGACCAACATCGCTGCTGTCATTATTACTCTCAGTGCCTTGCTCTTCAGTAGCTACTGGCGTCGCGTTATCGGCAGCGAGCAGGTGCTTGAACGCGCTCTTGCGGTTGAGGAAGAAGATCGTGAAGTCCTCCTTGCGGTTGTGCACGCCCTCCGGCAGCATCACGTCCGCGAAGAACTCGGGTGAGTAGTGCGTCAGTGACACGGGGAAGCTCTCGCGCAGCGTGCTCCCCTTGTCGATGTCGAACTCCGCGAAGAGTACGACCTCCGCCATGCGACCACCGGCAAGTTCATCCGTCGTCGCCATCACGTGAAGAAGTTGCTCTGCTTTTTGGCTTCAAGCAGGAAATGGGGAAGTCAAGGCGGAATGGTGGATTCGTACTTTAGAGGAGCAGCAAGCGAACGTTGCGCGAAGGTTGCTGGACTAAATGTGGAAGTAAGTGACAAAAGTGGAACAGAGCGGAGAGTTGCGTGAATGTTACTGGAAGGTGAGCTGAACCGTTTTTGTCAAATTGAGAAATGTGCCACAGTCGTGCTTTTTCTTGTGGGGACACGAGCGGCAAGCAAGCATACAAACTTCAAGACGAACGCGACACTAGCGAGTGTTGATGATGCAGAGCGACCTGAGTGATGCAATCCACGGTCACAGCACCTGAGCATCGGCAGTACGCAGAGAACCGATCACCAGCAAGTTCTTCAGCCTGGTGTTGGACTCGGTGATTCGTGCATTGTACACACAGTCCAGCTCAATCAAGTCTGTCTTGTTTTGTCTGTCTGAGAGCGTCTTCGTGCAACGTTCGTGCAACCTCAACTGCTGCTCACACATCCTCCTTTGTCACTCTTGTGCCATTTCAGCTTTGGAGTGCGTCAAGCCAAACACATCGCGTCTCAAGTGATTGATCAATCAAGACGCCACTCCAGTAGCAAAAACACCAGCAGCACACCAGACAGCAGACAGCAGCATGGCCTTCGAACCGCGCCTCGAGCGCATCCAGCAGCTGCAGCAGCTCCCCGAGAACGCGCAGAAGAACCTCGCGCCCGTGTACCTCGATGCGGTCGCGGACCTGGACACGCCCGTGAGCGTGCTGCTCAAGCTGCGCGAGGGCAACACGCACTCATTCCTCTTCGAGTCTGTGTCGCCAGGTGAGAAGATCGCGCGCTACTCGTTCATCGGCAGCGGACCGCTCAAGATCGTGGCTACCGGCAAGGGACTCGACTTTGAGGGCGACCCGCTCGTGAACCTCGAGAAGGAGATGAAGAACTTCCGCACGATCGACCTGCCAGAGCTCTCGGTGCCGATGACGGGCGGTGCGGTCGGCTACTGCAGCTTTGACGCGATCCGACACTTCGAGCCGCGCCTCGCGCCGTACATTGAGAAGCAGCGCGACGTGCTCAAGGTTCCGGAGAGCATCTACATGTTCTTTGACACGGTCGTGATCTTCGACCACGTCTTCCACTCGCTCAAGATCGTGTCGCACGCGCGCTTGGACACGGACAACCTGGCACAGGCGTACGAAGACGCCAAGCATAAGATCCTCAAGGTGCGCGACGCGCTCGAGAAGCCACTGGCGCGCACGTCGAGCGGCTCGCACGCTAATGCGTCCCAGGTCGCGACCCAGAAGATCGACCTGGAAGCGTGCTCGAACGTCGGCCAGAAGGGCTACGAAGGCTTTGTGCACAAGCTGAAGGAGCACATCGTCGACGGCGACATCTTCCAGGCGGTGCCATCGCAGCGCATTGTTGTCGACTTGCCGAGCCACGTCAAGGCGCTGGACCTGTACCGCCAGATGCGCGCGATCAACCCGTCGCCCTACATGTTTTACCTGGAGATGGGCGACGACTTTCAGGTCGTTGGCGCGTCCCCAGAGATGCTCGTGAAGGTTGACCACGAGCGCATCGTGGAGACCCACCCGATCGCTGGCACACGTCACCGCGGCAAGACCGACGCTGAAGACGGCGCGCTCGCGCAGGACCTGCTCTCGGACGAGAAGGAGCGCGCAGAGCACATTATGCTTGTGGACCTCGGCCGCAACGACGTCGGCCGTGTCGCCAAGCCTGGCTCGGTGCGCGTTGACGCGCTGATGAAGATCGAGAAGTACTCGCACGTGATGCATATTGTGTCGGTCGTGAAGGGCGTGCTGCGCGACGACAAGACCGTGTACGACGCATACCGCGCGATGTTCCCAGCCGGTACGCTCTCGGGAGCCCCGAAGGTGCGCGCGATGGAGCTGATCTGCTCGCTCGAGGAAGAGCGCCGTGGCGTGTACTCAGGCTCGGTGGGTTACTTCAGCTTCAACGGGTCGCTGGACACGGCGATCGCGATCCGCACGATCGTGGTCAAGGACAAGAAGGTGTACGGCCAGGCTGGCGGCGGTATCGTGTACGACTCGGACCCGTACGCCGAGTACATGGAGACGGTCAACAAGCTCGGCTCGGCTGTGCGCACGATTGAAAAGTGCGCGCAGCACCTCGCGCAGCAGTAAGGCACAACATAAGAACATTGCATGTGGATCATTGGAGGAAGATACACCCGGATAAAATTGGGAGCGCTTGGATGAACGTACACAGACAAACAGCTAGGTCTATTGCACACATAGTTATACAGCATTAATGTATACAGCCGCATCGCTTTTCTCTCAAATTTACGAACATTGCGACCAATCTGCCTGTCGGTGACTCGTCCGTCAGTCGTTAGTTGCCATATACAACCCATCCGTGAGGTGGCGGCAGGTGTTTTGATTTTTCACTTGGGTACAGTATGGCAGCGAGGCACTTTTGGATCACACACAGCACAGCGAGGCAAACACAGAAGGGAAACCAGCAGCAGAGAACAGAAAGAGAAGCAAACAAACCAGTGTGTGTACGGTTGCTGTTCCTCAAACCGCACTTGGTTTTAGTATGAGCATACTGAATGCAAGTGCACACCCCTCCCGCTCCCTTTGCCCTCCGTCCCTTCCTAGTCTTTCCCCATCCCATCCGCCCTCCCAGTCCGCATTTTGGATTTTACGTGCTCTCGCGCACACGTGGGGACGGCAGTCGACGGCGCTCTATTCGGGCATTGTTCATTACCCGCAGCCAAAAAAACGACAAAAAAAAAACATTTGCACCAAAGCCCATCGGTTGATATCAATCGATCGATTGATCGATTGATCGGGTCTGTGAGTGAAGTGAGTGAGCGAAGTGAGTGAGTGACTCTCTGGCTCGTGGACAACATACACAAGCGACGAACAGTTTCACTCCAGCTGACAGTCACCACCCGTAGCACAGAGTATGGCGAAGCGTGACGACTCGGAGGCTCCGCGGCGCGGCCGCCCCAAGCGCAGCAGCAACAATGCGCCGCCGCCGCCGCCGCCGCCACCACCACCCAAGAGCCGCATGGAGATGATGCTTGCGGTCGCAGCGGCCGCGGACGCCCCGAGCGGCTCTACTCCGTCGTTCTATCCGACGCAGCCGAGCTCCAACTTTCAGCCGCAGCAAGTGGATCCTTCACAAATGCAACAACAGCAGCAGCCTTCCCAGTATCATTCGTATGCGTCGCAGCTTCAACCGCCGCAGATGGCGGAACCTCAAGCCAAGCGCAGCAAGCGTGTGAAGAAGAACGAAGAGGATTGGATGCCGGCTCCACCCATGTCGATGGCGTCATCGTCAACTGCAAGCGGCGGTGGCATGAGCATTGGCAGTTTGATGGCGCCATCTGCGCCTTCACCGGTGTCGTCAGTGTCATCGATTGACCCAGTGGCAGCAGCGGCGTCGTCTTCGAATATGCACAGCATCAGCAGTCTCACGAGTGGAACGCCACCCCCACCACCTCCAGAGTTCAAGATGTCCGTCTCATCGGCTGGGTCGCTATCATCGATCCTGTCGTCATCTTCACCTGCGGCGTCTGCGCCGTCGCCAACTGTCTCGGTGTTTCAAGCAGTGCCGACGATCATCCAGAGTTTTGCGGAGACGGAGCGAAGGCGTAACAGCAATAGCGCTAGTGCGAATGGCATCAACACCGCCGCCACCACCAGCAGCAACAACATGAACATCAGTCTGCTGACACATGGGAATGGAAAAGTCACAAGCACCAGCACCAGCACAACCGCTAGTCGTGGAGGCAAGAGCGACGAGCGCAGCGGTCGCAGTGCGCAACTGACGATGCTGGATTTGTTCTTCCCAGACGCAAACGGGAAAGCAGGCAACAGTGGAGCGACCGAGATCAACGGCACCAGAGACCCGACCAAGTCGCTGAAGAGGAAACGCCGAGTTGATGCGCCAATTCCTGGTTCTTCAAGTAGTCGATCCAGCAGACGAGCGAACGAGGGAGAGCAATCAGCATCAACAGCAGAGTACGACATGCTGCGGTTTGGCGTGGATTCAGCAAAGCTCATCCCGCAGGGACTCGTTGACCGTGTTGATGCCAAAATGGATCGAGCGTTCATTTCACGATTGATTCGAAGCCACGTTGACAATTGGATCAAGAGAGCGGGGTTTGGGAGCAGCTTCCTAACAGAGGTGTCGACATTGCTGACTGCGTACTACCCGTGCCATTATCCGACTATCCTCGACGAAGTACTCGTGTGTTTCCTGTTCAAGCGACCAGAGGTATGTTGCTATTTATCTTGTTATCTGTGTGCGCTTCTTCATGATCATGTTTGCTAACTTTCTTCATGAAAAATGTTTGTTGCAAGCAGTTTATAGATTTGCTTCTGAAGCCAATGATCGAGAAGCTACAGAAGATGGGAGAGTCGGCTACAAGTGCGCGGTACCCTGTGGTGGATGCGTTTGCACGGATCTGTTATCAAGCTACTGCTGGCGGTGCATCCGAGCGATCCCGCCATGACTTCGCGTGTGAAGTACTGCTTCAGTGTCTGCTGGAGCAAAACACCGAGAAGTTCATTCTGAGCCCCGCCATCGCAGCGTGCGCCGTGAATTGCAGTGATATCGTGCTGGAAAAGCTTTGGCGGCAAATTTTGAGCGCGTGGGTGGTGTCTGAGACTGAAGAAGAGTCGAAGAAGAGTCGCTCTGGGATCAAGCTCTTGATGGACGACTGGAACATTGTCGATCCGATCCAACAGGCGTTTGAGCTTCTGGAAGAAGAGAGGAAGACTCGCCTTCGTGTTGATCACGTTGGCAGAGGCAGTTGCCGCATGTCGAGTACGCTCACGCGACTTGTGCTGTTGGACGTCAAGTTCAAGACTGAAGCGACGATCTTGTCGTCTTCAGTCATGCAGCAAGCTCTGGAGTTTTTCTTTGGACATGGAAGTACTTCGGAGAGCTCTGCGTTGCTATTGGACCGGGTTAGATGCCTCGCTGATAATAGTGACAAAGAGTTTGCTCATTTACTGAAATTCCTCGTAAATTCCACTGCAAAATTGAGCGTTAAAAAGACCAATTGGTTCTCTCGGCATGTGCTGCGCTTCCTCTTGTGCGATGCGCGCGCCATTGCTGGACGCAAGAAGTTGCTCGCGGAGGTGGTGAACCGGTACATGCCTCTGCTACTCGGAGCTTCGGACAAGGACGAGTGGCAGCAGAACCATAAGCAAGCTTCGACCAAGTCTGCAGTGGCGAGCAAGTCGGGCGAAGACTCAAGTGTGGCAATTTCCAAGTCCAAGAAAACATCGCTGTTGTTCGAGGCAGACGACTCATGTGATCAAGTTTCGTGGGACGCGTTGGAAATTGTCGAGAAGCACAGCGTGGCGGAAATCATCGAGAAGATCGAAATCCTGCTCGACATGCTGGAAGGAGCGCATCCGGCCCACTCGACCGCTTTTCTTGAGATCTGGACCACTGCGTGGTCGTCCAAGGCAAACCAAACTGCCGTTCCGTGGATGTATGTGCACGCGCTGGTGCTGGTCGCCGTGAACGAGCGAACTGCTGAGAAGTATCGCTTTGTGCTCAAGCAGTTCCAATCTCTCGTGAGTCAGACGTGTCGAAAGCACTTTCGACAGATGCGAAAGCAGTATTCGTCTGGAAAGCACAAGGCGGAAATCGTGAACAGGTTCACCGACTCGCTGTATTTATTCCTTTTGTCGCCGAGCGAGTTTGCTCAAACGCTTCTTCGTGAGATCATTGCTGCGATTCGGCTCCTTGGACGCGGTCACGGTGCGGCGGCATCAGCATCATCAGCTTTGCGAGAATCGCCAATCTTTAACAATGCGGTGATGGCGTGTCTCGGAGAAGGCAAGCGTGATGAGATTTGGAAAACCTCTTCTAGTAGACGAAGTAGTCCCCAGAAGAGCGCACAGGAGACCTCAATACCAGCACACTCTGCTCCACAAACAGAAGTGGATCTTCGGGTTCTCGTGTCGCTTCTTGACTTGGCATCTTTGGAAGACGAGACTGGGAAATTCGTGCGCGCTCAGCTATCCAGTCGACAGACAGTTCGATTGCTCACTGGGCTCATGAGAGAAGTTTCCGGGAACCGATACAAGATGGCGAAGCTCATCGATTTGCTGGATGCTGTGATCTCTCAACGGCAAGAAGACAGTAGCACGCTCGGCAGAGAATGGTTCCGACAACACATTGTCCAGCAGCTTGTTACGTGCGCGTACAGTGTTGGAACTCTGGCAGTCTCGGATCGGCTTGTGGGCTTGCTGCAAAGCCTCGCCCAGAACAGCGCTGCGAAAAATGCGGATCGTGGCAGTGCGAGCACGAGCACTTTGCTTTGGGTGACTCTACGGCAATGCACGCGCTTTTGCTGCGGATGCAGCTCGGAGAATACGTTGAGCTCCCTTCGAGTGCCAGATCAGCAACTCTACGTCGCAACAGCAGGGAGCTTTGCTGAGCTGGTAAAAGTGATGCTTTGCACTTCGTCCGCGTCAAGCGCGTTGTGGGTGAGCAGTGTCGGTGAATTCGTCGAACAAGAGCTCTCGTCGTGCAATGCGAAGGGGACGCGCATGAACACGTTCTTGCTGCTCTTGCTGCAGAAGATGGCGCGGGTCGAGCGTCAGCCTCGCTCGTGCATCTCAGCAGTCCAGCTTGCAGTGTTCTCCATCGGCGCGACGACGAGGGACCAGATTCGCATCCTGCAGCTCCAGTTGCTGAAAGCGCTCTGCTCTCGGCTGGTGGGGATGCGAGATCACAGAGTACCATCCAAGTCGAAGGCTGTGAAGGACATGGAAGAGGATTGCAGAGAGTGGGAGGAGCTGGTTTGCAACGAGCGCTTACGATCCGACTTGAAGCGAATCGTCAACGCGGGAGACATTGGCTCGTCCAGCAGCAGCAGCAGCAGGACGTCGATTGTTCTTGCGCAGGGGGTGCTCAAGTTTGTAGCAGAAGTGGATCGAATGAAGCACGTTCAGGCAGTGTCGACAAGATAGAACGGGACACAACAGTGGGCATAGACACAAGAATGTTACAAGAAGCGACACTGACATGCATGACGAGCAAAAGAACGAATGATCATGGTGCTAACAAGATGGAGAGTTGTTTTACTCATCAGCTTCGTGTAGCAACCACCGTGTTGATGGGATGTACGCAAATTCTTTTGGTTCTGGTTCGGTAAGAGTTTGCATAATGATGCTTGCAGAACCTGGAGGCACCGTGCATTGTGCCATCACCTCCAACAGATTGCTGTTGTCCATGATTGAGTCTAGCTAGGGAGCCCGTGTTACCTCGCTCAACAACGTGGATTGGTTCGCGATATTGTCGTGCATCAATCACTCAATTCTCCGCGGGCTGTTGCCACTGACACATTCCAGTCTGCAAGTTGCGGTAGAAGCGCTGCGCACTCGGAATGCGCGCCGCTGAGTCCTCCATCACCGCCCATAGCATCCCAACGCGCTCCACTTCCTACAATACGTACACGCAAAGCATCGATCAGACTCACTCTTTTAGCCTAAGTACCACCAAGCTAGTTGGCATCCGTCGACCAATCACCTCAGCTCGCCAACGCGCGATCTTGCTTGGCCCCGCGAAGCTGTAGACGCCCTCGGGCGTGCGTTCTCGCTCAAGGCGGCGGTAGTTCTCGATCACAAACTCGTTCGACGGGTCCGCGTCGATCGCTCGGCGATAAAGCAGCTCCGCCTAACATATTGACATACAAAGCAGTCAGATCCGAATACCTGGAGGCACTGGAGGTGCTCGTTCGATACAGATTTATGTCTGCTTTCACCTTGTCGAACTCGTGGTAGATGCACTGAAGGAAGACCGCGTAGTTCCCCATCGCCTACAAGCAGCGCAACAACCAGCAAAACCCAAGTACAAGCTGAGCAATGACTCAAGCCGAAGCAAACCATTTTCAAGCCCTGAAGGATGTACGAACATGGGCATTTTTCGGCTCGAGGAACATTTTCCAGCAAAAGCAGTTCTCTTCGACACTCTTGAGGACTTGGCACTCTGTCAAAGGACCACCGACTATTATCTGGGCTCGGGCCTGGGCGATGAGGCTTTGCGCGCGCGGCCACGTCTGCTTTATCGGGTATCTGCACGAATATATGAGCAAAACGGCGAGACCCACGAGCGTTTTGACATCGTCGGGGCGGATCTGAGCACAACCCAGAGAGAGAGAGAGAGAGCATCAAAATGTTAGAAATTGGTACATTTTGGATTTGAATACAGAGTCCCATATCGAGTAAGAGGGAAACAAATGTTGAAATTGGTTCATGAACTGACCTTGAGAACTGTTTCGTAAATGGTGAACGCGCCTTTGAACTGCGTGTTGCCAATGAAGGACCAGAGTATTGTGAGTTGTTGGATCAATCATACAGAATATTTGAGGTACTAGAAGAAGGCTGCTATTCACAGAACCTACCTCGTGCTCCATGATGTGCAGGTGGAACGCGTATCGCGTTATGGCTTCCACATCCTCATCGGCGGCTGCTGGTGGCAAGGCTGCTGGTTTAGTAGGAGTCTGCTGGTGATACCGCAGCGCCCTCGCGAGCTGCTGGAGCCCCCAGTTGCTGACTCCGATCCACGTTTTCCTGCGAAACCAGCTCTGGATTTGCCTCGCAGCCTATAGAAACAGCAGCAATGTAACCCCAAGAACCAATTTTCATTTCTATGTACTGTGACATCATTTTTCAAACGCGAACGCGCAGCAACACACCTTTTCTTCATTGAACTGGCTGAATATGCCCCGAAAAGGATTGAAGAACCGCTGTGCAGCTGCTTCACTTGCGGAAATTGGTTCGTGCACCTGCTGCCACTCGTCCGGCGGCATTGACACGTCGCAGTCCAAGAGACTGCGCGGCTTCTCTCGACAGTGCATCGCCAATTCACCTCCGCCTGGTATACTGCGCCTATGGACGTAAACGAAGCCACCGGTCTCAAGGTCAAACTGTTTCTTGTACGTTGCCTATAGAATTTAATCAAGCGTTCAGAACAGTGTTAGCAAGTCTGCGCGTCCAATAACCTCAAGCCTCGTGACTCACCAAAGCGAGCCGGAGGCGGTGCTTGCGAGCCAGCGCTCGTCTCACGCATGCCTGCACAAACACCACGAGCTTTTCTTCTCGAACCCGTCGGATTCCCAGCTCCAAAGCGTCTTTTTCCCTCCGCAAGCGTCGTTTTTCAGCCACAACCTCGACCATGTTCTCGTATTGTGGAGGTGCCAGTCCAAATGCCATCAAGTAGCATACGATGCTCCGTATTGCGACCAGACTATCCCTCGAACCGAGTTTGAGAAAGCCCTGAAGCTCAAATAGAGTAGGGAATTGGTCTTCTTCACGGTCGTCGTGGACTGTTGAAACATCCGAGAAATCGGTAGGAGTCCTTGCTGGAAGCAACGTCATCTGTCGGAACCGCATAAACTGGAGCACTTGGAACGCGAAACCCGCACTGAAGTCCCACCACCTTCTAAGCTCAGAAGTCGATGGAAAATAAGCGAGAACCTTGAAACTAGCGGCGCTTTGCAGCATTTTGACGATCACGTGCGAATCGCCATTGTCTCCTTTTCCATGGACTTCGTCATCAGGAACAGTGTTGAACTTTCGGAAGCGGACGGAGACAGCTCCTTTGAACACCAGCTGCACACCCAAAACCAAGTTCACAGATTCCATAAAATTGGTCAGCAGCAAAGTACTCACATAGGTACAGGGATCGGCCACACGCTGCGTACCTTGCCAAGCGAGGTTTGGATCGGGTCTCTGTAGTACTCCACGCGATCAAACTTCGCATGAAGGTACAGTCGCCTGAGCACCGCACGTAGAGAACTGTCCGACCTCGTTTTCGCGCCGCGCGGACCGCTAGTGAGCCCCAGCGAGCGATTTCCCTGGATCAGAGGCGCTCCAGGGTTCAACTCTTTGTTGCCTTTGCCATCGTCACTTGGGCTATCGCAAAGTGTGGATCTCTGTGGAGTCACTGAACCAGACCCACTACATCCACTGATCGTTCTTTCGTCTTCATCTTGGATGAACTGGTCTATCAGTCCTTGTGAAACGCGCACCGATCGCCACCAGCAGGTAATTGGCTCCAGAATCTCCAGTTCGTACCATTTCTCTTCCTCCATGTTCGCCGAGCCCTCGCCAACAAATGTCTTTCGTCCAAGTACTGGTGAGAGAGCGACAGAACCGTTTTCATCAGCTGCAATAGCATCAGCAGCATGATAGAGAGAAATCCGGACGCTCTTGATCTCTAGTCGACACACCGCCACACAAATCAGCCGCTTCCGCTTCGCCCAGATGCGCTCACGCCTCAAAACCCAGATGTAATTGATCTTCTTCCACTCGCGGAGCACGCGCAGTCGGCGCTTCATCCACTTCACAATGCGCACATGCATCACTTCCACAAATGCCTCGCGCTCTCGTCTCAATATCCGCAGCTCATGGCGCGCCTTGATCCGCAATTGCACCTTGACGACCTGCGTCCGTAATCTATGAAATGGCTGGTACACCACGCGCTTCCTTTCAAGGCTCTGGAGCTTCGTGGCGGCTTTGCGCTCGCATCTCATCCTCAGAAGTTCCTTCAAATGCTGTTTTCGGGTCGCAAAGCGCTTCCAAAGCGCCTGAATGCGCGTCGCTGCACCATACTCGCGTGTGAATTTGTGCAGAATGTCTCGTTTGCACTGCAGACGCCACTCGTTCACAAGCTCGCTCCAGATGGGGGTCACGCTCGGCGCGTCGAGCATTCGCTCAAAGAAGAGCCAAGCCAGCTTGGCGTTGTCGTTGTCATTGATTGTGATAGAAATTGGTTGGCTCTTGTGCTTCTTCTTCTTCTTGGGCGATGATGGTTCTGGATACAAGAACTCGGCGATCTTCGTGAGCGCTTGGAGAAACCCGTCCAAGTCCATTTCGTAGTGCGAGCCGGGTGCCGTGTGGCTCGCAAAGAGGAACGCGGCGTCGCCGATACTCAGTAAATGCGGCTGCACGCCGATTTCTCGCAGCAGTTTGCTGAATTTCACGCTGTCAATCGCGTAGGAAGGTGGGTGTGAGCGGCACATCTGGTCGTACTTCTTTCGGAGCACACAGTCGCGAATGTTGGTGCTGTGGAGGAAGCGCGTCCAGTCGATGGTTTTGCTCCAGAAGTCGGCTTCAATATGGATTTCCACGCGTTTGCAGGAGATCGGGACGCGAAAGTAGGTGATCAGCGACCGGCTGGTACAACTGGAAGAAGAAGAAGAAGCGTTGTAGCTGTAGTTCTTTGTGAAGAAATCGAACTGCGGGTGCGTGACGAAGCGCCAGACGTCCTGGAGCCATTTAGCTGGAGCTTGATCGTGGGTTTCTCCGCGGTGATTGAGAAGCTGACGACTGGCCTGGATGGGCCTCAACTTGACGATTTGCCACACGTACGCATTGCGCAAGAGCAGCAACGCGCTCAGTGAACAGGATGCGTCGCGTTTGAACTCGATCTGTAGTTGGGGACCTGACGATGATGATAATGAGCAAGTGAGTCTGGTATGTGCTTCTCTATCCGTTGAGGATGACGATAGCAGCACTCGAGCGCTTGTGACGTGAATCAAAAAGTCTTCATCGTAGAGCACCAGCCGCAACATTGCCACAGCTGATGAGAGTCCGCCGTTATTGTTGTTGATATCGCTAAAGAGTTCTCGGAAGAGCTCAAGAGCGAAGGGCGTTGTGAGTAGCGCGGTGGTTGCGCTCTGGACATCTGCGAGCGCGTAGAGCGGCTTTAGGTACTCCTTCTCAGGATTGAATCGCTACAAACAGCAGTCCACATCAATAATACAATCAGATAGAAGTTCAGAGGTCTACCTCCACGCAACAGAAGCCTACTATATCAGTTGTACACACACACGCACAGACTCACTTTGCTTGGAAGAACTGGCCCAGTCTCCTTCGATTGAAGCTGCAGATGGTCTCGCTCAACTTGAAAATCTGCGATTTTCTGGGCCTCGGTCTTGAAGCCCACGTGCTTCTTCCTTTTGTTCCGCTGGTCATCGCCCGCCGACAGCTCTAGCACTAAAGTCGAGTCCTGGAGCAGTTGAAAGCGCACAAACGCGCGCCAGTTGACGAAAAACTCGGCCACAATGGCGCTTGTAGCCTGAGTTTCGAAAACCACCTCCTGCTGCATCGGGTAGTACGCGACATCCACCTTGTTGTCGCCATGACCGTCGAGAGGCGGTGCTTCGTGGCCGGCAATGTGAGGCAGGTGGTTGGGCGGTGCTGCATTTCTCAGCGCCACCGAGATCTCAATGTGCAGACGCTGTAGCGGGATCGCATACTGGCGAACTGCTGGTGCTGATGGTAATGAAGGCGCCTCTGAAACGAGTCCCGCTTGAGCAGCTCCCTTAGTGCCAGCAGCTGCTTGGCACAACAAGGCGAACGGCATGAGTGCGACGACACTTATGCTGGCTTCGAGCGCTCTTGGAAGTAGGCTACCTCGATACAGAAACAGGAAGTCGAATGAACAGCCTGGACTCTGGGAGATGCGAGAGTCAGGACTCACCAGTTGGGGTTTCTGTATCAACGCAGCGTGGATCTCTACGCGAAGATCAGCAACCGACTGGTTTGGTCGGATCATCACGTTGCCGATGCCCGCGAGAACAAGGCTCTGGCGCGGCTTCTTGATTTGCTTTAGCTCGCTGGCGGCTGCTGGTATATTCGATACGACGACCGAAGCAAACTTGAGCATCAGGGGTGGCGGTGTTGGCATCGTTGGCGTGATCGAGACAGGATGGAGCCTGGCTGGGTTTTCAAAAATGCGCGCGTGCAGACCAAGCTGGAGGAGTGTCGTGACGAGAGCGAGCCTTGGGATCCGATAATAGAGCTGGTCTCTGACGCAGACACTTTGGCTCAGCGCTGCTGGGATCCGCTGTCGAGGACTCCAGAACCCATCGTCCGACGAGCTTTTGGCCTCTGTGCCATACTCGTGGATCGTTGGGCGAGTCTGGAGAGCTCCATTGTTGGGTTTCCTGAGTTTGTTTGATCTCCGATTCGTGTCCATGCGAAACACGGCCCATTGAGCCAGCAAAGAGCTCTCGTTCTGGCGCTCGTGTTGTTGGGCAGATAGCGAGCCTTGTGTGTGGAGTATAGCTGAGCTCCTGCCGAGTTCGGATACGTTTGCCTGGAACAAATAAAAGCGACCGCCGATTTTCAAACCCGCACGAGCGGATATCGCGTTTTCCACCACTGGGACTTGCTTGACGGGCGTAACCTGTTGATCTCGGCCTCGGATTCGCCGTACTCCGGGTGGTGAAAGTGGTGATAACACTGGAGACTTGAGTGAACTTCTAGAACCACCAGCACCATTACGAGGACGGCAATGCTCGGCCCTTGTAGCCTGATTATATGCCGGCGACGATGCGTAGAAGAGACATAACAGCACCCAGGCGGCCAACTGAGCGCTGATCGAGCTCACGCGCGCGTACATCTCGAGGGCAACAGGGTACTTTGTCGTCGTCATCATCACCTTCCCAGTCTCGCCATTCTTCTCGTAGAACGGCTCTAGCGCTCGGTACGCAAACCGAAGCTGTGACTGGACCAACACCGGCTTCTTCAACTTACGCTTCCCATCCCCAAGGTGGTGGTGCTGCAGCTTCTGAAGGCGCTTGGCGAGTTTTTCCCATACTTGCAGTGTATTTGTGAGCAGCTCCAGACGCAGCAGCGGCCACAACGGCGCCTCTAAGTTCTCCTGTTGCTGACTCGGTTTTTGCGTGGACAGCGAGAGCAAGAGACAGTGGACGCACGCGAGCACGGCGTGAATGAGCGGGTGCGGCTGCGATGGAAACGCCGCGAGCACGCGCAGATCGTCGACGCTGAGCTGGTGGAAGACCTGGAGGAGCTCGTCCACTTCCCAGGGCGAGAGCGACGCCACTAGTATCGTGAGAGATGGCGAGGAAGGTTCATGGTTCCCATTCATGCATCCAGGGTCGCTCGGGGCTTTGAATCACGAAAGGTTTCTTGAAATGAATGGACTTTGCGGCGCTGGAAAGGCCGTCTCAAGAGTGCCAAAGACAGCAACAGAAGCGGCGTCAGAAGTCGGTTTATATTGTTGTATGAGAGCAGTCAGCAAGCTGCTACTTGAATAATTAAATGGGTATATCTGTTGAGGAATGCGAATGCAAGTTGATGATATGTAAAAAGTATGCAGTCTTGATAAGGTGAAGTTGTCGGGTTTCTGGTGCGGTTGCTGGTCAAAATGGATGGCTGAGGTTTGTCTGAAGCTCTTGGATTCATCTCCAGGAGTGAATGTTCTGTGTCTGTCTCAGGAACTTGAAGCTCAGAGGCAGTTCCGCTCAGTTTTCATGGTCTCACTTAGAGCCCCGTGTTGACAAAGAGCTGGTCCTTCTCGACCGCAATACCGATCTTGGAGCTCGTGGTCACGAGGAGTGAGTTGTCGCTCGAGTACGTGTACGCGCCCGAGCCGCCGGTCGCAGCGCTCGCGGCCACCACTTGGCCTGTCGTCGTCGCGTAGTAGACCGTGCCGACCGTGAGTCCGCCGGAGACGGACACCTCGGCCTTGCCGCTGATCGCGACCGTGGCCTTCTTGGACTTACTCGTGTACTTGCGCAGGATGCCGACGGGAGTGCCGAAGTCCTCGATTACCGAGAAGCGCTGGTGCATGGTATCGCCGCGATAGCTCAGGTACGCGGTCACGACGCCGTCGTCCGAGATCGGGACGACGTCCAGGGTCACCGCTTTGCTCGTGGCCTTCGTTGCGATGAGATTGAACGTGGACGGGGCAAGCGGGAGCACGGGCGTCACATCCTTGAACGCGAGCGTCTCGGACGAGTACTGAAGTATCTTGATGATGAGTCGACCGGACATGGATGGGTTGAGGAAACTGATGACGAGGCGGTTGCCGCTCAGCTTGGCGAGGCTCGGCTTCGGGTAGAACTCGTAACCTGTGCCCCACTCAAAGGCGCCGCTGACTTCGGTGAGCGCGTAGCTACTGCGGAAGCTCAGCGAGCCATCGAACGTGGACACCGCCACGGTCGCGACCATGAGCGCATAATTGTTGGCCTTGTCGTAGAACGCGATCGCGAAGACAGTGTCCGAGAGCACGATCGCCTCGACAAAGTTCGCAGGCTGGAACTGGGTCTGGCACACAGCGGTGGAGAACGCCGAGACAGACTTGTCCGAGCTCTTGAACGCTGCCTTGGTCACGCAGAGGCCGCTCGCCACGGTCGTGCTTCCGCCCACCGGGGTGGTGTAGTATGGAATCACAAAGGCGCCAGTCGAGCTGATCGCCAGCGGCTTGCCGAATTGGGTACTGGCCGTCGCTGCGGCACTGCCCGGCGCGAAGTTTGGCGTGTCGGCCGAGTACGTGATCTCGCGAGTTGACGGGCCCACCATGCCGACAGTCACGCGCTGCGAGTACCCCGCCGCGAGATACTTGTCATAGTATGCGACCACGAACGCGTTGAGTCCTGGGAGCGGCGCGAGGTAGTACGTCGCCGAGTTCTCGGCAGCTTTCTGGCGCTTGGCCTGCGCCATCGTCGCAGTCGCGCCATCGAGCATGACTGGCGCGACCCACGCTGCGTAGGTCGGCTTGCTATACGGCTCCTGGCTCATGACGACAGCGAGCGTGTCCGAGAGAACCGCGATACCGCGGATCGACTCGCCCGAGATGACGTTCTCCGTCAACACGGCGGCCGGCGTGATCTTCTTGTCCGTGGCGCCGACTGTGAACGTTGTGAGCACGCCTTCCATGGTATCCTTGGTCGCCAGGTCCGTGCGCGTGTAGCTCATGAGGTTCGTCGAGTAGGAGCTCTTGGAGATGCCCATCGGCGCGAAGTTGGCGTACTCGTAGTAGTAGTCGCTCTCGCTGAGTGCCAGCGCGCTCAGGTACGCGGTCGTACCTGCGCCATTGCGCAGACTGGAGGAGCTCGAGAGACTCACGGCGTTTCCCTCTTCAGGGGACGTGCCGGCCGTCGCGGCAAAGTTCTCGAACGTGAAGCGCGTCGTCGGGCTCGGGCGGTTCACAAAGTGCAGGATGTAGAGTGCCGTGACATTGCCGAGCACGAAGAGCACGAAGAACGCCTGGATGAGCAGTTGCTTGAAGCTCGAGGAGCCAGCAGCCGTTGCAGCGCTGGTAGCTGTGGAGGTACCAGCCGAAGGTGCTGAGGTCTTGTCGAGTTTGACTTGCGAGGGATCGACGGGCTTTTGAGGGTCCATCGTGGCTTCAAGTTGGCTTCTGAAGATGCTGAAGATTCTGGGGTTGGGTGGTGGTGCTAGGGAGAAGGCAAGTTGAAGAGTGAATGGGTGAGCGAGTGAGAGAGAGAGAGAAGTGAGCTATTGGGGTCTTGGAGAGTGCAATTAGCTCACGATCTCAGCTCTCAAGGGATGGGACCGAGGTGACGGAGGCGGATGGAGACAGGGCTGACTGGCTAACTATCAGACCTTGCGAGCGTTGCGCATCCGTATCAAGCACCAAGTTGCACGTGCGCCCGTGTGAAAAATCTTATTTCGAGACGATCCAGCACACTCGCTGACAGAGATCAGTCGTTTCTCATGCACGCCAACCAACCAACGGATTGGCTTCATCTGGTTGATGATGGGCATCATGACTTTGTCTTTGGCGTTGGCCCAAGTCCTCCCCTCCGCAGCACACCATGATTAAGCTAATCTGAGAGCGCTGGAAAACCGCAGAGTGGGCTGACATCTGAAATCAAAGGCTGCTGGATGCGACGAGGTGAGCGAGGCACGTCCCTACCGTGGTGGTGATTCGTTGGCTAAGAATGACTCGCTCGCTCATGAGCCAGCGTCAGCACCAGGAGTTAGGAATTTCAGAGTGAATGGAAATAGTAAGTAACGAATGGCGTAGCGATAATGTTGGGGGGTATTGATTTATTTGTGTCATTGGCTGTGT
The DNA here is from genome assembly GCA_038050675.1 of Globisporangium cylindrosporum. NCBI lineage: Eukaryota > Oomycota > Peronosporomycetes > Pythiales > Pythiaceae > Globisporangium > Globisporangium cylindrosporum. The sequence continues at coordinate 17,584 of JALBZD010000233.1, read as the reverse complement.
GATCTCCATTGAAATGGAGAGCGAGCGAGAGCGCTGAGCTGAAAATGGAAGTAAGTGATCACGTGGACCATTTCAGAATCCGATGTGTTAACAGGGCTCGAAATGGCGTAAAATAAATATTTTATTGCATCAGAAAATGCATTTTTATAAAATATTTTATCCAAATATGCTGTTCATAGAAACCAGTTTTTATACGAAGACCTGAGTCATAGAAGACTTTCTACTTTCGCGGGCTAGAAGCCTCCGTTGTGTCATTTCGCAATGCGCTATGCTATTTGATGGGTGTTACAGGAACTGCACACCATTGGGGTTGGTTGCTGACAGCAAAGGTGCGTGTGCAATTGCGCGCTTTATGAACAACAAATTGGCAGCATCTTCTCTTCTCTTCTCGTTGCGCCATTTGCCTGCAGTAGTTGTGTGATAATCTCTCTCTCGCTGCAAATGAACTCGCAAGAAAGAAAAAGCGTGGGCCTTTTTCTTTCTTGTGAGTTCATTTGCAGTCACGCTTGTTTGTTGCAAGCCAACTGCAAAATGGCGTGTTTAGTAGTTTGGTGTGGTCCACTTGAGACACGCCATTCGTCGACAGCCAGCCAAATGCGGCGTCCAAGGTTTGGCTCTGAATCAGAGCTGCGTGGTGACAGGCTTGGAGAAGTGATTGATGCTGTAACAAGAAACATGCCAGTCAGCCTGCTGTCATATCAACAGAAATTTTCCAGTGCGCGCAACGTGGCACTGGTCAGGCACTACTACTCCATCGCAGGGACTCCACTGTATTATTTTCGGTCGTGTCGCCCTTGTCTCTGCTGCTGCGCGACGGCGCTGGAAGCATCTGCATTGCAGCTGACGTTCTGGTAGTCTCTGCATGTGGTCTTGGAGGAAGCTCCGTTTGAGAGAGCAATACAGGGAATGAGCTTTCAAATCAAATCTGGCCGAGAAGATCACTTGGTATCCATCCGCAACGAGGTTTTCCGTGGTCGCTGAACCCAAACAGCAGCCGTTGGATGGTCCAGCAGATCCTCCGATGTTTTGTTTTCCTTCGAGAAGTGTCCAGTGAAGGTAGCACCAGGAGAAACCTACACTTTTAGTTTGTGAGCACAAAAGCTTCCAACATGTATTCTACTGTACTTTTGAGTTGTTGAAGATACTTGGATCCCTAGCCCGCTCGCCTAGATCGATTTTCCGCCAATGAATGATCCGGTAGGCGCGTTCCAGCAACTGAACGAGGATGAGCCCATTTCACAACAACTCAAAACAACTCGTTCACGGCTTGGACACACATTTGTATCAGAAAGTACGTGTGCTTTGCTGGACCAACAAGGTGATCCCTGATCGCTCGAGCACAAAGCATGGACGCCGACGCGCTCGGCTGAGGCAAGAGAGTGGGCCTCTGGCGCTGACCTTTTTGCGGCGTCTCTCCGTCGAAAAGAAAGAGAGAGAGTGACGTGATGCGGCTGACTGGACGCAGCAGGTTGCTGTTGTTTGTTGGATGGCCGACTGGTCGGCCCACTCAGCCAGCCAGCCATCCACTTGCGCGCGCAAGTTTAGCAAGCAAGACACGACTTTGCGCCTGTTTGTTTCCTTCCATTTTTCACGGGGACGTACTTGTACTTACTTGGCCGCGCGCGTCTCGCGACTTGCTCTCGAGCGCGCCATCCAACTCGCTCATTCTGCAATTGGCGTCCTCGAGCTCAAGTACCACCACCAGAAGCAAGAAGCCTCGCATTGATCGCCACCATGAAGGCCGCGTCCAAGGAAACCGAGGTGGAAAACCTCGCGCTCACGCCGCGCAACGGCGGCGACTATGCGAACACCAGCTCGGCGGTCGCCGCCGCCAGCGACAAGAAGCGCACGCGCACCATGCACATCGGCGTCGTCGCGTTCTTCCTCGTCAACATCATCGTGCTCTACATCCTGCACTTTGCGGACCGTGGCAACTCGTCGAGCTCGGATGCGATCTCGGGCCAGTTCTCGTCCTCGACTCTGGCGTCCTCCAGCTCGGCGGCGGCCTCGTCGGCGTCAGCGCCTAGCGAAGGCCACGCCGTGAGCTTCACGTCTGACGGCAAGCTCGCCAAGGGTGCCGGTACCACCGCATACCTGGCGGCCGCCACGCTGCCAGCGGACCAGAAGGCGATCCAGTACGTGCACTTCGCCAAGCTGGGCGTGTCCAAGTCGGTGTACAACACCAACTTGATGTCGTACCAGCAGGGCTCGGCGCCAAACATCGAGAGCGTCATCACGACTGTGAGCAAGACCGCAGACAAGAAGGAGCTGAGCATCGCGGCGTACGACGCGAAGAACGTCATCAAGGGCTCCTCGATCAAGGGCTTGACTACGCTCTCGGACTCATCCGCGATCGCTGTGACCACCACGACGGCGTCGGACGGTCTCTCGTACCTGGTCGACGTGTACCCGATCTCGATCTCAGACTCGACGGTCTCGTTGGGCGAGAAGACGTTCGCGGTGAACAACTCAGCCACGAACTTTGTCTCGCGCGTGTCGGCATCGAGCTTTGCGATTACCTACTACGAGCCGTACTCGTCCTCGGCCGCGTACTACCAGCGCGTCAAGATCGGCAGCGTTGCGGACGGCAAGGTGTCGTTCTCGGACAGCCTCGTCTTCGGCAAGGCGAACGGCAAGACGTTGACCACGATCGGCCACCCGCAGCCAGTGTTCAACACGAGCGACCGCTTCACGATCCCATGGTTCGTGGACTCGTCCAGCGCGACCAAGGACAACCGCACGGTTGACGACTCGGTGGGTCTTTGCCTAACGACTGCCAGCTACGACACCGCCTCGAAGGCGTTGACGAGCCTCGGTGATGTGTGCAACACCGACTTGCAGCCAGCGTACTTCATCGACTCAACCCAGCTCTCAGAGACCGTCGTGGCGCTCATCTTCTTCAACCGCGCGGACAACTTTGCGCTGACTGTCGCGACCGTCGAGTTCTCGGCGATCTCGGGCATCCCAACGTTCCGCGGCTCGTACGTGATCGAAGAAGCCAGCGGGGCGTTCGACTTCGGCTCCTCGACGTACGGCTTCAACCCACAGCCAACGCTCCAGGTGCTAAGTGACAGCCGCCTGGCGGTCAGCTTCCTGAACCCATCGAACTCGGGCAAGCCGAGCATCAAGGTGCTCAAGTTCTCGAGCGACTTATCGATGAGCGACGTGTCCCCAGTGCTGCCGATCTCCAACATGGACTTCTCGGTCGAGTCTGCGGACCCGAAAGCGTACGGTGGTATCGTCTTGGACATGCTCCCGGTTGAGACCGGTTTCATTGCCAGCTACGCCGGTCTGTGGGCGGGCACCCAGCACCAGCGCGTCGTGCTTGTCGAGTCGCTCGGCAAGCCAGTCGGCGTTGTGTCCAAGGCCGACGGCTCGGACATCTCGGTCGCCACTTCAGGCACCGTGGAAGTGTCGAGCAAGTTGACTTCGGGCAGGACGTACTACGCCGCGACGGACGGCACGCTCTACACGCCATCGAGCACCACGAGCGACGAGTTTGTGCTGGTGAACGACAACAACGTCGTGATCTCCAAGGACGCGCTCGTGGGTGTGGCCGTGAGCGACAAGAAGCTCTTCGTCACTGCCTAGGAGGTCGACTATCCATCCATCCATCCATCAGTGTGAATATGTTTTCTCTATGATGAATTCGTTAGTTGAGCGTGCTTAGTACTAGTATGCAGCCACCACCACCACACAAACAAATCCATGTGATTATTTCTCTCTATCAAAGCGTGGCTGTTGATGACTGCAACTCGTGATGGTATGCACAGATTGATAGATGGTCTCTCGCATAAACATCCTATAGGAACGAAGGAACTCATAACAGGACACAATGCAGAGCTGTTGCTGTGTTCATTCAGTGCCAGCTCATACTCCGCCGCGCTATACGCTATACGTCAGTCAGTCAGTCCATTGCAGAAATTGCAAGTTGAAAATGGCATCTCATTTCCAGCGCATTCGTCACAACAGATCTTCTGATTATTGACCAACGAGCCGCAGTGGCACCAGACAAGACATGAGGGGCGCATGTCACGTAAAGATTGGTGAGATGACCGTACGTCACCAGAGTGGGAGGGCGGACGCGCATGGGACGGAGCGGCGCGTGCGGTAACGCAGGAGCACGCGAGCAGAGTCGGCGCGGTGGTGTCAGCATGGAGGCACGTTCCTAGCGCGTCTGCGATTCGCCAGCGCTCACTGGCGCTGGGCTCCCCAAAAGAAAGAGGAGGGGGGGCATTATTAAACCAACATTCATTGCTAGCACAACAAAGGAGTTTGCAGAAGAGCAGTGCTGTGCAGCAGGTGTCGGCTGTATGTCCAGCGATGCGTGCATGAGCAACGCGCGTATTTGCCACCTTCGCTATATATCGTATCCATGAGCATTGAGGCCAAGAGCTCCCATTCCGTACAGAAAAGATACAGCCAAAAAGTGACTTTGAAAGGAAGTCTCTACGCAGAAACATGGACGCACGCGCTCCTTGGCGGTTGCCGCCTTGTCCTTCTTCCGCTGGTACTCCTCAGTGCGTTTCTCGCCCTCCAGCATCTCCTGGCGCATCTGCATCCGGATGGGCTCGGCGATCTTGTACTGCGTCTGGTCCCGGCACTTGAGTTTGCCCTGGAGCGCATGAACGCGCTCCTCGTCCTCTTTCGCCAGGCGGCGCGCGTATGTCTCCATGAGCTTTTCGTCCTCCTCTTGCTCCTACGTTCGTACGTTGTGCTTGAACTCCTGCACTGCCGAGTTCTCGAGCTGCAGCTCCTTTATGTGCTCGTCCTCGAGCTACTTGAGCTCCTTCTACACACGCTCGACCTCCCCGGCTTCCTCCTGCTTGCGTCGCATCTCGGCTTGCTCGTCATCCTCACGGGTGTCGGCATCCGAATCTTCATCACCAGCGCGCTCATTATTTCGATAGTCCTCGCCGTGGTTCTTGTTGTTGTTCCTCTCCTCCGCGACCACAGTTGGGCGGACATCGGCGGCCAAGGTGAAGTTCTCCACGGTACTCTTCACAGAGCCCTTGTTCACGAGAAGGAGCTCGGAGGCACGACAAAGACCTAAACCAGCGCGCATGAGGATCAACGCTGCGAGCGCAAGATCAGGTGTCATTGGGCAGACGTTGTACGTCTTTCTTCACCAGGTCAATGATGCTCGTGATCGTCTCCTTGGTCATCACGGGGGTTTTCGACTGCTTGCTGAGTCTCTTTTTTTCGAGTGATTCCAAAAATCTTGAAAAGGTATCCAACCCTATCCAACAGCGTCAGTTGAAAATGAAGTCACTAGTAGGTATCTTTTGTTCCGGAACAAAGTACTTTGATTCATGACATGAAGGTAAGAGAGAAGGAAGCACATGTGAGCGATCATCTATCTATCTGTCACCTTTCTCTCTCTCTTCCACATGTCGTGTTCTCTCCTCTTTCTCTTTTGTCAAAAGATGCTGCGCACTAACGATCTTCCAGCATCGGCTCATGATCAGACGAACGACTCGGAAGTGGATCCCCTCGATCGCCCTCTTGTGATATCTTGCAAGAGCTCACATTGCTCCACAACCAGTCAATAAAATCTCAACTACCAGAGTTGCAAGAATTGATAATCATAATGACGCTCGTATATTAATCGTCCATGCAAACTGCTGCTCTCTCTCTCTCTCTCTCTTTCTTTCTTTCTCTCTTGTCCATTTAAATATTCCCCCTCCTCTTAATTTACGCCTCTTTTCATGTCTTCATCTTCGCCTGCTTCTTGCTGCTTCCCACGCCTCTGAAGATTCCAATCTCAATCTTCTCTTCGTCTCCATTGCTACTGCTGTTGTAGCAAAATGTTCCTTCTCGTCTAGCAGCCGCATGCTCTCGCTTGCGTTTATCCGAACGAGTTCTCAAAGTCGTTGAGTAGCGTGCGCTGCTTGTGCTTCTTCTTTACAATGTGGCCGCTGCCAGCGTCGACAAAGTTCTTGCACCGCAGCGAGCGCAGTGGGACGTCCACTCGGTGGCCCTGCGACGCGTTCAGCTCGCTCAGCATCTGATAAATATACGCCTTCTGCGCGCTCGACGACCTGCCGATGAGTAGAGGGCTCTCAGCGAAGAAGAACATGGGCTTTACGCGACCCTCGTACAGCGAGAAGTTCGTGTCGGAGCGCGTGTGAAAGCGCTGGATCAATTCGAACGGCGTCGCGCACCCAGTGCGGAGCTTCGCCATCGTTGTAGCTGTCGGTGTCTACAATCACATTACAACAATGAATACCCCCCATTAGAATAAAATACCAACGGATACAAAGTCACCAAGAGAGCATATTGAACGTACCACCATGAAGAAACCGAGCAGAAGCCCGTCTTGCTGCATCACAAACATATAGCGGCACTCAAACACGTCCAGCAGATCCCGCGCGCGAGTTGCTGTGCTGCGTCCACAGTTCATGAGCGTGGGCGACCACTGGTGGTACAGCGAGCGATTCCACATCTCGATCTGGACGTCGACGACGCGGCCAAACACGAGCGACATCCTCGAAAAGCCAGGCTGGAGTGGGTGGTGCGTGTTACAGAACGATGTGGGCTCGCTCTTCTCCGCCATCATCACGAGTCCGCTCGTATCCACTTCCTGGCGCGCGTTCACCGGCGGCGGCATGCACACCAAGTGCTGCAACACGTACAACTCCGCGCGTGTCGACACTTTTGCGCACATGGACGCAAGCTTCTGGAAGAGCGATTGCGTCATCTTGCTGCGTGGGATGTAGTCGTAAAAGAGAAACTGCAGCGGCCCGAAATGGAACCCGAGCGCCAGCACCGCGTACGCAAAGTACCAGATCATGACCAGCAGCGAGAACGTGTAGTATGCCGAGCCATGGAACGTGTAGTCAATCTACAAACAGGCAAGCATACACATTCATCATTAGATCGTCATACACAATCGACGCATACATAATGACACACACACACACAGAGCAAACACGTACCAGCTTGATCTTCATGGAGCAGTAGAGCACGCCAATGAGCAGGCGTGTGGCGGGCGAGAGGAACGTGACGCGGCAGCCGCGCAGACAGTGCTGCGTGATGCGGTAGCCTACATACGTGGAGAGCGACTCGGCCACCAAGAAGTAGATGGAGAAGAGCTCGTAATCGAAGGTGAAGCGCGAGAGGTCGCCGCCACCCGTCATGCCCGCGCGCAGGCGGTCGTCCGGCGGTCCGTAGAGATGTTGGGACGGCCATTGCGCGTCGTAGGCGAGCGGCGGCGCGTTGAACCACGCGGGTCCGCGCCGGTAGAGCGGCTGCATGTGGTAGTATGGGTAATGGAAGAACGCGTTCGTAGTGGTGCTTGCTTTGTTGCTCGCTTGTTCGCTTGCTTGTTCGCTTGTGGGCTTGTTTGTTTGCTGGCCGACACGCGCGGGTATTTATAGACAGGATGTGTGTGTGATCTTGGTAATCCGGACATTTTTTCGGAGAGGAGAGAGAGGACGGAAAACGAAACAGAAGCCAGTACCTCGTCGCAACAAGAGCGCTTGTGCAAGAGAAGCAAGTATTTCGCGTCTCATGGTAGACAGTCACTCATACTAACACTAAGTGAGTGTATCGCGTCTTGAAGTACGATTCGGTGCGTCTCTGTTTGCTAAAAGAGGTGTTTTGATGGGTGTCTTATTGCGCACGAATAGAAGCCACAACCACAAAAAATTGTTAGACAAATCAGGTGACAAAAGTGCAGCAGAAATGGGTGAAGTTTCTACAGCAAATCCTCGTGTGTGTTGCATTTGCACATGTTAAGTCTGCGTCCAGCGATCGCTCAAATGGAGAAAGCGCAATCGTGGGCCAAGGGTATGAAGTATAGTCACCACCCATGCTCAGTACTTTTATGAAGCAAGTCTCTACATGCTCATTGGCCGCTTTCAGCCAATCAGCCAAGTTTCGCAGCTGCATTTCTTGCTTTCTTGCGAACGGGCAATATGGATGTACCGTACGTGCGCAAGTGTGACACATTCTCAGAAAGAAGCCAACGTCCTATCTAATTTGATACTAAATTGTGCAGAAATTTCAGTCAAACTGTTCTCTGTCGTCGACAACATATTTGATTTAGGTGGAAAGTCACTTGAACTCGCATCAAAATTCTGAAATCCTTTTAGTTCTTATAATCCTTGGTCAGTGCTCCGAGGTGCAAACAATCGGCGATTTCAATCACAGATGGCTCAGGACTCTGTCAGATACGTCAAAATAGCAGAGTACTGAAAAACAAAAGTCGCGATCCAGCTCCTAAAAATCGTCAATCAGCGGTTCAAAATCGTCAAATTGACGAAACCCCGAATCCATTTTGAGGGGGTATCGTTTTAGAGGATCCAAATATGGTTGCTAATAACATCAAGAACACTGTGCAAACATCATTTCTGTGACTTTGAGCTTGAACAGATCCATAAATAACAACTGCAATCTCTCACGCACGTTCAACCTCACAAATCCATGCCACCGCCATCGGTGCTGCTTCACGACCCGCACCGGCAGTACGTGCGCTGCGTGCTGCGGGATACACCCACGGACTCGGACGCGCTCGCAGACGCCACCGCGTTTGTGCGCGGAATCGCGGCGCTCTACGGTGACAGGTTCGACGTTGACGTCGACACCAACCCCAGCACCAGCCCCAAGCACACAACACAAGAAGCCCAGAATGGCGACGGCGACACGACCGATGACTCATTAAGCGCAACAATCACGATCAAAGCCGATGCGAGCAGTGCGGAGAGAAACAAGGTGACGAGCCTCATTCTGCGCGGACGAGTGGCGATCACGCAGTGGATGAAGGAACTACTGGAGACGCGGCTCGCGACGCCCGCTGCTGAGCAGCCACCGATCCGCATCTTCGTGAGCGGCGACCGATCGCAAGTGGGCAAGTCGACCGTGTGTCTTGGTCTTGTCGGCGCGCTACTGCGCCACGGATTTGCTTCAGAGGACATCGGGTACATCAAGCCGGCGACGCAGTGCGAGAAGCCGCAGCTCGTCGCCAAGTTCTGCCGGACGAACGCCATCACGTGCTGCGACATCGGGCCGATTGTCTTCTACAGCGGCTTCACGCGCGAGTTCCTCAAAGGCAACACCGATGCACCTGAACTGCTGCTCGCGAGTGCGAAAGAGAAGGTGGATGAGATCGGCACGGGCAAGAAAGTGGTGATCGTCGATGGCGTTGGGTACCCGGCGGTGGGTTCCATCTGTGGCGTATCGAACGCCGCAGTCGCGTCGGCAGTGCAGGCGCCAGTGGTGCTGGTCGGGAAGCGCGGAGTGGGTGACGCCGTGGACTCGTTCAACCTGAATGCTGCGTTCTTTGAGAGTCAGGGCGTGAAAGTGCTCGGCGCGCTCTTCAACCGGCTGCCGCAGGACGGATACTACAGTCTCGAGAACTGCAAAGAGAGCGTGAGCGCGTACTTTGAGCAGTTCCAGCCGCAGAAGCACGTCTACGGCTTCATCCCGGAAATGGTGCAAGACAGTGAGGACGATGCTGATACTCCGTGCGAACCAGAGTCAGCGGAAGGCGATCAGATGACGGCGCAGGAAGCCAAACAAGCCAAGAAGGTGATCGACACGTTCTACGAGCATGTCAACTTGACGCAGTTGCTCGAAGATGCGAAGCAGTATCAGTCTCATAGTGATCACGGGTCGATGGAGCCAGAGGCTAAATCACGGCCGCAGTTTGCTGTAAAGCGAGCGCGTCGTACTTCACCGATCATGAATAGCGAAGCAGCAGCGAACGAAAATGGTGAAGATGGCGATGAACCAGTTGTCATGAAGCGGTCGCGAGCGGAGATCCAAGCGGCAGCAAAGGCATCTGGCGCAGCTGGTGGCTGAGGAAGCTAGACGAAGAAGCCCAAATGGTCTCACCAAACTCCCAGTTCAGACCTCCATGCACAAGGACACCGGTGGTGCGTATCCAGTGTGTGTGTGGGGTGGGTGCTGTGGTTGGGTAGAGGGCTTCTTCGACGTACAAACTGTTGGAGACGAGCGACAATCCTTCTTTATGGTATGACGACCCCAGCGGAAACTCTTGACGTTAGAGGCGCTGGGTGTCTGAGGAAAAGAAGAGATGCACGTCCGTTCTTGCCAGCTCATCCTATATTTTATTCACTCGTGCGTAAGTACTGTCTGTATACTGTTAAGCATTGCAAACCATTTTTCTAATAAACATTTACAATGGTGAAAACCCTGACATCACTGTACCGCACCACAGAGATTGTTAGGTCAGGAGAAATTATCGGGAGCTTCCAACTCACTTGAGTTTGGCTGGGGTGGCGCCACCGGTCGTGCCCATGCCGAGCGCCGTCTTGAACGCGTCATAGATCCACCACTGGAGCGCCGTGAGCGTGCCGATCATGAGAATACGCGTACCAATCCCCTTGGTCGCGAGGTTCTTGAGCCCCGTCTCGCGCGCGATCTCACCGATGGACTTGCCCTTGTTCTCGGCCTTGCCCATGAGCGACACGACTGAGTCTGCCGGGTGGCTCACAATCGCGCAGATCACCCCCGCGAGGTAGCCCGAGGCGACCGTGACCCCGAGCTGTGTGGTCGTCGGGTAAGAGTTCTTGGGCTGCGTGAATACGTACGTGTAGAAGCCCTCAACGATGTTTTCGAAGAAGAAGAACTTGGCCATGGTGTAGGGGATCTGGCGCGACCAGAGCGGCACGATCGAGCCGAATGGGAAGCGGGTCTCGGCTGAGTTGGCGCGCATAGCAGCAAGCGCAGGGCCAAATTCGACTGGAAATGTGCCAGTAGGTGACGTCTGTACCTTCACCTTGATCATCTCCATGGGGCAGAGCGCAACGTCGGCGATGAGCTCCGCCGAGGCGGAGCCAGAGAGGTAGATCAAGCCGCGGTACTTGTACGCGTTCTCTTCGCCAGCCATGGTCGAGTACAGGTCCTTGAAGTATTCGTAGAAACCGTACTTGAAAAGACCCTGCGCTGAATAGCCGATCGCAGTCGGAGCCCAGCCCTTGAAGAGCGCAGCCGCGCCTTCTTCCGCTGCAACCGTCTTGATGCCCGGGATAAGGCTGTGAAACTTGGTCGGGTTCACCTGCATATTGCACTTGACAACGTCAAGCGGCGTCATCGCCGTGTGCGTCGTGCCGCACGCGAGCACGCCGCCGAGCATGCACTTGGCGTAGTAGGCGTTGTCGTGGATCGGCGCGTGCGAGAGCCGTGCGTCCCATTGCTCGGCGACCGAGGTAGCCAGTATCGAGCGCGGAGCGATAGTGTGGCGGTTGTGGAGTACTGAGGAAGTTGACATTGGTGCCGCTGGGCGCAGGGCCGAGATCACTGGGAAGAACGCGCTCATGGCTAGAGGACTTGGTGGGTGAGGCGGCAAGTTACGAAGTGAAGACGTGCAAACAACGAAAGCGAGACCCCGACGATCAAAGTGAGAGAACATGTGGGAGGGAGTAAACATCCTACCAGTAGTGTGATGGGTGCTGCCTTTGCGCGAAATCAAGAATCTTTCGGGCTGGCTGGTTATAGAAAGCAGCGATTATGTGGACTCTCCGATTGCGCCTAGCCCAGTGCTAGTGCATCCAACCCGTGGTCTTGGAACCACCACAGGGTACATATACGTGTTGTTGAAGTGAATTGTCCATTTGATTTTTGATGAGCTCTTGTTATCGGGTGTAGGGCTGGGGGTTCTGATTTCGTCAGTTGATTACCATTTGGTGAGGGTAGTCATTTCAGATTATTATGGCAACATTTCTATGAATGAGGGTCACTTCACCACCGAAAGAGCGACTTTCGTGTGAAGACGGGGACGTTGCAAGAGCTTGAGGATCGAGCACAGTCCGGTGGTTTCCAGTCTGAACTTGGGCGCGGCTTCTGCGCATTTAGATCCGTGGTACCTGCTGCTGCTGATGATGATCATGCTGATGGCTATGACCTTAGTCGCTGTCCACCGTTACAAAACACGATCAGCATGCAATGCTTACAGGAAGTGCGCTGATTTGGAATCTCCAGGTGGGTCGCTGCTGAGTCGTGCGTGCCGGCGCCACAGCAGAAATATACAGCAAACGATCGGGCGAGGGCATCCACTCGGGGCAAAACTAAAGTGCACCGACCAAACACATACGGAGGGGATGAACGCGACGAATGTGAGCGGAGTTGACATGTGCGTCACAGTACTTTCTATTATCTGTCTACCTTTGGTGAATCAAAAACAGTCGTGATAGTTACAGCAGACGTGATTGGTAGAAACAAAATAAATGGTGCCAACCGCTATTGGATTTGGCGCCATTTTTTAGCATTCATTTTGGCAGTCATGCAGCTCGTTGCATCACAAGGAACTACGTCGTCGTCACCACCGCCTCCAGGAAGCGTCTATGAAGCGCTGGAGCGCGAGACCAAGCGCATCCTGAGCTGCAGCGAGATCGAGGACAGTCTCGAGCTGCTCGTTCACTGCGATCACGAGATTTGGAAGCGTCAAGGGCCGCTGCACCGCGAGCGACCATGGCTCACGCTCACATTCGAAGGCATGTACGAAGAAGGCGTCGACATCGCAGACAGGAAGCTTCCGGTTGCACTCGCGGCGCTCGCAGTCGTGCTGAACCACTCGTTCCGACTGAACAACTTCCCGACGCTAAAGGTGCACTTTTGGACGAAGCTGCTCATGACCAACATGCTGATCCGAGAAGACCCGTTCGAAGAGCCCTACGTGGACGACTGGATCTGGATGGTCCAGGACGCGAGCTTCCCCGTGTTTCACGTCGACATGAACCGCAGAGGTATGATGCTCGAGAGACACATGGAGACGTTTTTCAAGTTCCTCACGACCAAGCCAGCGCATGGCGTTGATGCCAAGTATGTCCCAGAATACGAAACTCTCTATCAGAACAAGCTGCTCCCCATCGGTCTCACGACTGGTATGAGCCGAGTGACACCCAAGTGCCTGCAGCGCATCCAAAACCTTCTGGACCGAGTGTTTGCGAGTCCGACGCGTCAGTATGACATCATTCAGCTCGCACTGAACTATCAAATCAACAAAGCGCCGATGCTGCAGTGCGTTGCGGAACTGATCAAGAAATGCCGTCACGAATACAAGATTCCTTCACTGCGGTTGGTCAACAACGCGCGAAGTCTGATGCCATCGAGTGATGATGAAGCTGAGGCACTGCAGCAAGTCATCACTGAGGCATTCGTTACCAGATCCAGCTCTAGTCCAGCAAGCGGATTCCAAAAGCTCAATTTTTGGAACACCTCCCTGGGGCTAAAGCATTGCATGGCGCTCTGCTCTGCGCTTCGGTACGGATGCCCCGTTGAGACGCTTCAGTTGAAGAAGATCTTCAAAAAAGTTGACGCCGTCGAGCGCGAACAGTGCTGGCGCTGGCTCGCGTTCGGCCTCTTCTATCCAAGATCGACGAGGCTCGCGTCCACCACCACGCACAAGCTCCGCCACGTGGACCTGTCGCACAATCAGCTCGAGCTCTGTGATGTCGAAGCGTTTATTAAGACACTGCAAGATCCGGCGAGGGAGCTAGTGTATCATGGCGGTGATAATGAAGCATCTCAGAAACAGCGCGCATTTGCTGTCGAAGAGGGCAAACTTTTCGTTTGTCGGGTCAGGCAAGGCGCCAAGTTCTACGAATCATCCAAGAGTGGACCCAACGCGGTTCTTCAGCTTGATTGCGAGAGAGAGCTGGAAGTGCTCAGCCAGCAGGACCGTTGGACGTGCGTCGTGCTCCCTGAACTTGGTTTCGGGTGGGTGAGCGATGACCACGTCATCGAAATGGAAGAAGCCACGGATACCATCGACGTCCGCGTGGAGCTCACATTCACCAACATTTTCGAAGGTGAAGGTCCGCGCGCAGCGCTCCAGACGCTCATCCAACACATCGGTCGCCACCTGAGCTATCTGAACGTGTCCAACTCACTCACCGGTCATAGTGCGACGTTCGTTGACACCATTGTGACGCATTGCGTGAACCTCAAGCACCTGATCTTGGTCAACACACTCGTACGAGACCAACATGTGGACAGGCTGCTGGAAGCGTTGCACGGAGATTTCGGTGGTCGATTGCTCTCTCTGGACCTGCGGGAGAACTACTTTGACGATAACGTGTACCAGAAATTTGCCGATTTCCTGACCAACCCGCAGCGAATCCCAGTGCTCCGAGAGCTTCGACTGCTAAAGCATCGCGCGGTGCAGGATGTTTTTTCGACGCTTCACAACGTCCTACTCGTAAACAAGACCCTCCGGTACCTGGAGATCATGCCGCCAGACTATGATATGATGGACGACACGACTTACCGCACGGCGCGCACCATGTACGAGCGCATCGAAGAGGAGAACCAGGGCGAGTTGCTGCTGTATCTGTCTTTGGCTCAGAAGCTCGCGTTCCTGAGCGTCCTAACCTCTCAACGGATCGGAACGGATGGTGTTGCAGACACAGCTCGTGGCTCGCTTGACTCGTTTATGGTGTCGTCGATTTTCAAGTTCGCAGCGGGGAGCCTCCGACGCCGGATTTTCTGGTACCATTCGCGGTTCTAAACACTGGCAACAGCGGAGCGGTGGGCAAAAATGTATGGACGGCAGTTGGAGGTTAGCGTGTTAGTAAGCAATTGGACCCGAGATCTCCACCCTACGCGGTGCACGTACGTCAGCGAACTACTAAGTATGCCAAAGAGGAAGCAGAGGCAGATCGATTCATCAAATCTCCCATAATTGTGGTGGGACTGCTTTAGCCAGGTGTGTGAAGAGCTCACTTCAAGGTCGTCCGCGTGTAGGTATTGTGAGATGTACAGTATCCGAGTGGCTATGCTTTTCACAGTGAGCATCTGACAGTTGAGATTTGTCGACACAGTATTCGTGGAAATGGACCCGACGGCGCGCATGATCGGGACGCTGGCGCTGCTGGCGTCCAGCCTGCTGACGGGCGTGAACGAGTTGCGGCTCGTGCGCGCGCAGCTGAGTCTAGAGCAGGGTCGTCGCAGCGCAGTTGCGCTCTCGCAACCAGCGTTCGACGCGCAGAACGACGGCGCGCTGGTGCATTTTTCGGGACTGCTCACGACCGACGGTGACGTACTCGACAGCGCCGGCAACAAGCTCGCACACGTTCGCAGTCCGTTTGTGCTGGACCCGCTGTTCGGCATTGCGGTCAAGGGCGTGCGGCTCTACCGTGATGTGGAGATGCTGCAGTGGGAGGAAACGTCGCACACGTCGATGAGTTCCACCCCCGAGGATGGCGATCGCCACGCAGATGACGTCGGAGAGCGCGACCGCGTGTACATGTACGATCTGCGCTGGCGGTCCGAACACATCGACAGCACGTCGTTTAACGACCCGAGCTACTGGAACCCGCCGCTGGACGCCTGGGTGTACGAGTCGAAAGTGGTCAAAGCGTCAAATGTGGTGGTCGGCGACTTCAAGATCTCGGATCCGCTGATCGACCAGATCAAACGCCGAGACGACGTCCACTTGGACGCTGCGACTCGCAAGACCATGGCGATCGTACTGAATCAGCGGCTTGGCGACAGCTGGAAGGAAGCCAGCGCATTGCGCAATGTGAGCATTGAAGAGGACAAGTATTTCTATGCGCGCCAGAACAAGCAACCGCTAGCCGAGTCGGTGCTTGGCGACCTCCGGGTCTCGTTCTCCGTGACGCCAGCGTACCCAGTGACGATCTGCGCGCAGCAGCAGCAGCGATCACTGGTGTCATTCCCGACACCCGCGGGCGAGTCCATCTACCTACTGGAGGACGGCATCCACTCTATCTCAGAGCTGTTTGCGGCGAAACTCGAGACCAAGGTACAGCAGTACACTCGAGTCTGAATTGCTGCGTACTGGTAGAGGATACACAAGACAGCGTGCTGATGTGTCGCTGCTTTCTGTTTCTATGCGTTAACTGTAGTTCCGTGAGAATCGCTTCTCGCGCTTATTTTCCAGCATCATCGGGTTCATCGGCTTCTTGGTGATACATCCACTGGTGGTGGCTCGACTGGGCCGAGTGTTCCAGAAGCTTCCAAACCCGGTTCTTGCTGCGAGCTTGAGCTGCGCGCTCACGTTCGCGATCGCAGCAGTCTGCTGGCTGCCCACTAGGTGCGTCCCATACGCAGCATGTAGCTACATATGAACCCAGCTCTTGTGAACTCATGCAGCTGTTAGTCTGATGTGTATGTGCTTTGCCGTTCTGCCACCGTTAGTGTGTTGTACTCTGTAAGCATGTTGGCGGGTGGCGCGACGCCAATGATGCTGGTGATCGCTTATGTGAGACTCTCGCGACGTTTTAAGAACGAATAATTCGAGAAAATAAGGATCTGCATGTTGTAGAAGACAACATGCTTAACATATAGCTTTTCAGTATTGGTCCCATAAAAGGACGCAAGGAAGTGCATACTTTTTAATTAGAAAAATAGAAAAATGTTGGTGTCCTCCAGTTTTGGAAAAATCTTTTGCGAAGGAGGCATAGGCGATTTTACCTTCTCTGCTCGCTTAAGTTTGGTGACACTGATTGACTTGAGTTTCCAGTCTGGAGTCTCCCCCTATCTCCTTATTTCGCTGGGAGACAGTGGTGAACTTCTTCCCTCATAAAAGAATGGGAATCAGAGTCACCGACAAATTATCAGACAGTTAGCAACTTTAAAGTGAAAACCATCATTCTGCTAGATCTGAGTTTCTGAGTCTGGTCGTCGAGGAGTCCGCCACAGCGCTCATCAGCGAGACAGTGGAGATGCTGGTTGAGACTCCTGCTGCCCCGATCGAGGACGTCAACATCCGTCGCCGAACGCCTGGGGGAGGGCGGTGGCGGTCTACACATTATCCGAACTACTTAGCCCATGTGACGAGAAAATGACGCGCGGGAAATGCAGAACGGAAGGTTACCCGAGTGAGCACAAATTCGGACCGTTTTTCGAGATGCTTGGCTATATCACATGTGCCAAGTTCGCGCTTGACATATCCATGTATATATTGAGCTGTCAATATGTGAGTGTAATTGTTTGTTGCCTGCTGTCTTGAGTGTTAAAATTTTTTTATGTTGTGCCACTTGTGGTATCCTCTTCTTCAGATTGTCGATGTAGTTGTCAAGCCGGCGAAAAACAACTCCGCTCTCCGGATCCGATTACTGACAGACGAAATGTCTATAAGAGATCTCCATGATCAAGTTCATCCGAGCGAAAAAGCGCGAGTAACGTAAACTTTCAGTTTAATGCACACGACCAGTTTAGTGCACTCATATGTTTTTATCCAATAAGATAGGCAAGAACAAAAAAAATCGTTTTGATTGGACAAAATAAAAGCTGGGCTATGACAACGCTCTTCCTCCAATAATCAATGCCGCTCTATGAATGGATGTGGACCGCCCGAAAAGCGGCAAGGTTCTTTTACTACCGATGTGCTGTGTACTTCACACAACCAAAATGACGCACCGCCGACAATACACCGATGAAGCTCTCGAAGACGCTGTTCGGCGTGTGTGCAGCGGCACGTCTGCCACCATGGTATCCTCCCAGACACGCGTTCCGCTGCGGACTCTCTACAAGTATGTCAAGATCCAGCGAAGCAATATGCTGGTCGTCCCTGTGCGGCGCGGCCCTCCTCCAGTCCTCACTGAAGATGGCGAGGAACACCTCGTCGAGTGGGTAATCGGGATGCAGCTCAACG
>JALBZD010000232.1:0-43846 GCA_038050675.1 Globisporangium cylindrosporum | reverse complement strand
GGGAGCAGCAAACGATTGGTCTGAACGAGACGAGTGGTGGAGCGTAATTACGAATGTAAATATGGCACTTTGTGGTCGCAAGTGTAAAAAAACTGGTGGTCTTATAAATATGGCCAGCACTGTATAACGCGATGTGACATATTGCGAAGTTATTTTTGTTTGTGGGCAAAACCGAAAGAACGTGTCACAACCAGGAACCAATGCAAACAAGCTAAGAATGGGCGCACTTTATGCAGTAGGAGAGGGACGTCATTGCCAGTCAAATTTAAGTGGACACAGAACAGCACAACTGAATAGCGAAGAAAGATGAACGCATGGATACGGAGGTAGTCCGCCAGACCTGCTGCGTGTGTCTCGGCCGTCACGAGTCTACCGTCAGTGCGATTCTTTGGGCCAGACAACCGATAGTATCTGGTAAAATAAAGACACGTAACAGTCGCATACATAGCCTTCTTCAATGTTATGCAAGATGTATATGCAGAGAATTATTATGCTGCTATGGCATGCACACAGCTGCTATGAACTAGCAGTTCTCTCTCTCGACTGAACGGACTCGCTATCTCCGCACGCAGCGCTGGTCACAGAAAAGCCACGATCATCATCATCACACTTCTAAAACATCGACACGGACTTGCAGTGCTCCACGTCCTCCGGTACGGGCTTGAGCAGGTGGAACTTGTTGAAGTTGATGTGCACACCGTCGGACGTTTTCGTGACGCAGTTCTCAAACGTCGAGTCCCACGCAATGTCTTCGTCCGTGTACGAGTGGCGCGCTTGCATCGTGTTGGACGTCGACCCGTCGATGCCTTCGAGGACTACGACGACCTCTAGCTCGGACTTGCGCAAGTGGTTCACAATCTGCGCGCGCGTGGGCTGCTTGTATGGGAGGGACGCGCCACCCGCGAGTCCGTCGCGATTACCATTCTCCATGTCAATCATGCGCTGCGATGGGTCTGGGAACGACGGACACACGTTCGGGTAGTGGCCCGCGTCTGGGAGGCACTCCGGTGGGAAGAGCGGGCTCCACGGATCGATGCGATGCACGATCACCTGCGGGAGCACCATCAGCAGCATCGCGCCCGTGTCGTCGTCTGGCTGCTGCACGCGCATCTGGTGGCACTGGAAGAGACTCTCCAGGTTCCCGTCCTCCTCGAAATCGTGGCGCACCGCGTACAAACGCACGTGCGCTTCCACCAGTTGGTGTTTGCGGCGCTCGCACACTTGGAACATGAAGTAGTAGCTCCCACGGATCTTGCGGATCACGCCCGAGTTTGTAAACATGATCGTGTTCGCCCGTTTCTAAACAATGAACACACAACAGTGTAATTGGTACATTCAATACAATGTGTTTGTGAGAACGACTCCCAAAAATATTTACGTACATTTGCGCGCGAGAAGCGGGCGTAGAACACGCCAAAGCAGATCGAGTCCAGGAAAATGCCAGCGAACGACTGCGTACAGCAACCAGCAATGAGGGACTCAAGGTTAGAAAGACAATGGCAATGGCACAGCACGAATCATATCATTTCACTTCCTCACCTCGAGCGTCAAGAGCGTCGCCATCGAGGAGCACCCGCCGTAGAAAATGTCGTTCGTCGGCGCGCCGTAGCCAATCGTCATCTAAAGCATTGATTTGTAAGGAAATGATCGGCCCTGGGCATGGAAAAGAAGCGCATGAGCATAATGATATCGGTCACTCACGATCGTCTCGAGCGAGAAGATGTACGACTCCATGAGCGTCTTGATGCCCACGTGGCACTCTTGACGGCGCTTCGAGATATCCAGGTACAGAATCGCAAACAGCAGAATGATCATAAAGTACTGCAACATAAAACAAATCCAACGACAGTACCAAGTTAGATCGCATTCTAGCGTAGGCTCATAATGGCATTACGTCATGTGAGCGAGAGAGAGAGATCGCACCAGAAGGAAGATGCCCGTGATGATGCGCGACGTCTTGGTGTGGATCACCGTGTTGAACACGTCCTGGTAGTAGATCTGGCGCCAGTCGCCCCCAGATCGCGTCACGCTGTAGCAACAAGCCAGACAGATCTTCATCAGCAGACACAAAACAAGCAGCAAGAGCCACACAAAATACATCATACGCACAACAACATACTTGTACGAGCCGTACGACTGCTGGAACCGCCCCCTGCGGTCCACAAAGCGCTTCCGCCTCCCCGCGCCATCACCGCCAGCAGACGCCATGCTGTTGCTGCCATTCGACACATTCGTCGGCAGTAGCGGTTGATCCACGCCTCCGTTCGCCATCGCTTCTCTCTCTCAACTGTCGCTTGGAGTTGTGAAGCTTCTCAGCGCAGTGCGGCACAGCACAGGCAGCGCAGGGTTCTCTGTGTGTGGGTGCAAGTGAGGGAGGAAGGGAGGGAGAATGAGCGAATGAGATGAGGAGAGTGCTGGCGATGCAGCTGCTGCTGCTTACTGGGAGATTCTCGCGTGGAGGCGCGAAATTGAGCCACATGGAAAGAAACGTGGTGAGCGGCTCCTCTCATATGGCTTCGTCCCACTGTGCTCGTCTTCTACCGTGCGCGTACAGTCAGCATCCTCAATAAAAGTCGGTGTTGATTTATTTTAGCCACTTAACGGAGTCAAGCGGTGTTTGAAGCCTATTATTCGTTGAAATTATGTAAATGTTCTTTTTAGCCAATTGTAGAGGATTTTGACGCATCCCCGTGAATCAGATTTGATGCCACATTTTCAGCCAATCAAAATCGAATACAAAACATGCGGGAGGGAAAGGGTTAGCGTTAGTACCCGTTTGGGTTATGCAGAATTTTTTTCAGTGTCAAACGTAGCCTTTTATCACCGTTTTTGACTGTACTTTCACGTCCGCTCGGTGGGAATGGCAGCTTTTGATAGGCGAACGAACGAAACAACACTGAGCAACTCGACACACAACACGAAAAGCGAGAGACTGCCTCCGCGAAAGCAAGCAAGCGCAGGAGCAAGTGTGAGAGCAAGTGCGTGCGTTGAAAGTTGGCCTCTTCGCAGGCAAGAGGCTTTGGCGCTTCTGCCTTCCCTCTAACCCAGTCCAGCCAGCCCTGTTGTGTTTGCTGTTTACTTGCGGCTCCCGCTGACGGTAGCTGCTCGGCATTGTGGCTTTCACCGTTGCGCTGCGCGTGTGGGAGGGTGTGCGTGGATGGATGTGCGCGTCGGGCGTAATAGTAACAGGCAAGAAGTACGCGGAGATAAAGGACGACTCCATGGCGTACGTGCACACGGGCCTCACCGACCGCATCTCCGAGTACGTCTACAGATCGATTGGTTTGTTTAACAAGTCTGACTGTGAACGAACGCACCTCTGACTCATTGAGTGCGTGTGTGTGCCTTTCTGTCTTGGCTGTCGTGCTGGCGTACCTGCTTAATTAACAACAGTCTAAGCACCCCGAGCGATGTGTCCCAATTCGTGGTGATGGAGAGTGAGCTGGACAGCACGGAGCAGCAGCAGACAGAAGCCGAAGATGAAGACGGAGGCTGTGGTGGCGCCAACGCGAAGGACGTGGACAGCAAGCCACGCGTGCTCACGACCGTCTCACTGCTCGCGCTCTGCTTCTTCGCAATTTGCGGCGGGCCCATGGGCTCCCAGGACGTTATCACAGGTAACGAACTGAACTGAACCAGACTGGGAGACTGAAACTGGATCCATGAGGCCATTCATCACCGAAGCTCTGACGCGGTGTCCTGGACTCTTGTTATTATTTGATTGTGTTAGCTGGCGGCCCTGCGGTCGGCCTTATCGCGCTCCTCGTGTTCCCGGTCGTGTTTTACATCCCCACGTGCTTTGTGATCACTGAACTCGTCTCGGCGATCCCCGAGGCTGGCGGCCACGCGTACTGGATCGCGCTCGCGTTTGGTCCGCAGCTGGGCTTCCAGGCTGGGTACTGGTCCTGGGTCGCCAACTGCGTCAACTGCGCGCTCATTTCGTCCATGGCGGTCGCGCTCTTCGCCGGGAACATCGAAGGCACCGAGAGGTCCACGACCGAGGAGGTCTTTAGGCAGGGACTGCCGATTCTGCTAGCACTACCTGGGTTCTTGAGCCTGCGGCGCGTCGGCCAGTTCGTGACGTTGATCTTCTTTGGTGTGATGTTGATCTACATGGTACGTGCACAAATACTGATATACCTAGATGGATGTGTACATGGCTAGCTATCACATTGTCCCTAACTGGAAGACATTACTTTGATGTGGATGTTGTCTATGAATGTTGTAGGCATTAGCATTAAGTGGCGCGTCTGCTTCTCGCGACTGGAGCGTGCTGGCTGAGTTTCGGTACCGCAACACGACCATGTCAGGTGGACACCCCTCATTACCGCCGCCACCACCGCCTTCGTTGTCGTCATCAACAGAGAAAGAGGACACTTCGGATGGTGGTGTCTATGTGGACATGGTGAAGCTGCTCAACAACCTCATCTGGAGCTTCCATGGTTTTCACAACGTCTCGGTGTTTGCGACAGAAGTGCAGGACCCCGTGAAAACGTACCGGCGCGTGATGTTCCTGGCGCTGGTGATCGTGCCGCTCACGTACTTGCTGCCGATGGTCGTATCGGTGGCCAACAACGACCCCAAGTGGACCGAGTGGGACAGCAGCTCACTCACCGATATCATGACGTCGATCGGCGGCTCGGCCATGTGCGTGCTGGTCATGACGCTCGTGTTGCTCAGCGTCGTCGGACTCTACCTCACGAGCCTCATCTCCAGCGCGTTCCTGGCCACAGGGATGGTCGCGAAGTGCTTTGGTCCAGCGGGGCTTGGAATGTGAGTATTATACGTCATACCATCGTCGCTGTGTTGGAGATACGCTCACCTAAGTTAGCCTAGCCTGACTAACCTTGGCTATGTTTCTTCTTCTCTATCTAATTCCACTATGTAGCAATAGCTCGAACCAACAGAATACTCCCCATGGCGCGATCTTCTGCAGTCTGCCGGTGATGCTGATCATGGTGAACCTCGAGAGTTCCGACATGATCCGGATCTCGAACGCGCTCGGCGGGCTCGGCAGCGTCACGCTCATCCTCGCGGCTATCCGCCTGCGGTTCACGATGCGCAACCTGCCGCGCCCCACGAAGCTCTGTGGGGACGCGCACCCGATCTTCATGGTGCTCACGTTGCTCGTTCCGCTCGTGTGCCTGGCGTTCGCGACTGCGTGCGCCTTCGACAACCTCATCAGCGCAGTGCTCACGTCGGTGTTCATCCTCATCGGCTTCATCTACGGCCAGCAGGGCAACTTGAGCCACTTCCAGAAAGAGAGCATGCGGTGAGGGAGAGACTGAGGTACCCTCCAATTTGCCTTGTGGCTAGTTAGTATCTGTTGTAGGAAAGTTTTGCTGGGTGAGTAAGTTCGTGGCTTTGTCAGCTGTGCGTTCGCAGCAAAGCAAACCAGCAAGGGTTTTGCCTAGTGGTGATAGGAAGAGTATAAGGTGTTATTTATTATTTGATGTCGATTCGTGTGGCTTGCTTTCTCTCTTCATCCTCCCGACCTCAATGGCGCTTGATTGTATTCTTGACCAAGCTCTTCTACTCTCTACTGGATCCTTTGTGTGTAGTGTTTTGCTCTATGAACTGTGTGTGTTGGCATTGTTGTAACCCAGGCTGGAAGCCGTGGTTTCTCCGATGCTCAATTGTATCCCTGTAACCCACACATTTGATATAAGAGAAAGATTATCTACGCAATCTTTCGCTTCTTTCTCGTCGACGCTCTCGTGAGCCTCGTCGCTGTCAATACGTCTACTTCTTTTTCTTCTTTAACCGTCTTCACAGGCTCATCATCGTCTTCATCGTCATGTCCATTCTCTTCGGTCGTCTTCCCAGTCTTCACTTTGGATTGTTTCGCTTGCTGCTCCTTGGCCAACTTGGCCTTGGCTTGGATCTCCTTGAGCACCTCCTTCTGCTTTGCAGCCGTGCGGTTGAACACAAAAGTGGTCTCGCTCGACGCCTTCGCCGTGAACGCGTAGCCTTCCAAGTCGAATTTCTTGATCCCGTCGAGCGAGTCGACCTGGTTCTGGATCAGGTACCGACACATGAGTCCTCGCGCGCGCTTGGCGTACACCGACTTGACCTTTCCGTCGTCCTGGAAGACGCAGTCGATCACGTGGATGTCTTCGTCGAGAGCATCCACCTGGATACTCTTGAAGTACTCTTGGGACGCAACGTTGACGATCACTTTCTTCTGACTGCTACTTTCAGCAAAGTACCGATTGATCTCCTGCGCGAGCGTTGTGCCCCAGAACGTGTAGAGGTCTTTGCCGCGCGAGTTGGCGAACTTCTGCCCCATTTCCAGGCGATAGGCCTGGATCAAGTCCAGCGGACGGAGAATACCTAAACGATTAGTTGGGAATAGATGGCAACCCTGTGAGTATGACAATTGTGAGTAGTTCAGAGTCACAGAACGATAGCAAACGCACCATAGAGACCGCAGAGGATGCGAAGATGGTCCTGCGCGTAGTCGAGCTCGTTCTCTGAAAGTTCATTTGCAGCCAAGCCTATGGATTGCAAGTTCACCAGCCACAGAGTGTGTGTCAACGCCAGTCATTTGTTGCATGACGGCCATCGCTGGCTAGCCAATGAGCTACTCACCCAGATACGCAGGTCCATTGAACGCCAGCACCGCCTGCTTCTTGAGTTCGCTCGGTTCGAGCTTTCCGTTCGGCTTCCTAGTAGTGGAGATCTCAAAATCCTGGAATCTAGAGTCATAATATCAACCAAAACGTTGTTAAGAAAAACGATCACAGAGCATTTGAGCGCTCGATATTAACGCATTTGTGCTACGCATTCTACTTTTATAGGAGCTCTGCGCACCGCTGGTAGTTCGTTTTGGCGAGCGCGTCACTCACACCCAGCAGCGCCTTGACTTTCGCCTGCGAGAGCTCCTGCAGCTGCTTCACCTGCATGAGTAAGCAGAGAACAACATGGGCTTAGCTTTTTTGGAAAGCAACGCAGCACTTTGCTTTCACGCTTTCTATAGGGAGCTGCAATGAGAGAGCTGCACACCAGCACGTGTGCGTCGCTGAGGAGCACCGGCTCGCTATACTTGGCGACGGCGGTGCGCGCCATGTCGAGCGTCTTGGCTGGCGACAGCACATACAGCAGGCGCGCCGTCATGCTCTTGGTTTTGCGTTGTTGCTCAGCCTGTGGCATTGATTGGAGTTACGTTACCTATAGTACATAATCTCTGTAATTTATTTTCTGTCTAATTGTAATCAATAAAACCTTTCTGAACTAATTTCAGTGATCCAGTGCACTATGTTTGCTGATTTTGATTCGCATGGTGACTAGCGATGTGAGGTGGCTGTCGCTTACTGTTCCTGAAGTGGGATTCTCTCTGTCACAAAGGCTGGCGCCACAAGCCAACAACTATGAAACGAAAGCGCGTCTGCGGCAGCTCCATATCGTCGGCAGAATAAAAAACGCGAGGAGCTCCGAGATGTCGCCCATACGTCTTCTTGTGGTGGTCTCTGCGCTCATGGCGCTCTTCGTGCAATTCGCATTGCCGTCGCCCGCCGAGCAGCTCCCAGTCCCACCAGTGGCTGCCAATAGCGTCAACAGCAGCGTCAATAGCAGTGGCAATGGTAATCACGCCACGCTCACTGAACAGCAGCTGCGCGAGCAGTTCCCGGCCAACTACGACGGCAGCACGATGCATATCGTGTTCAGCACCAGTTGCGAGCAGGACAACCGCCTGGTGTTCGCCACCGTGCTGCTGCAGTCCGCGACGCGCGTAGGGCAAAAGGGACCGATCACGCAGATCATCGCTGGTTGCTCCGAGGAAGAGAAGAAGCGAGTGCTCGCAGAGCCCAAGGTCTACTACGACTACCGCGTGCACTTCACGGCCAACTACTACCCGCATCCACTGCCGGAGATCGACGACTGGTACCACCCGTACAACAAGCCTTTCTCGTTGCGCCACTTCCTGCAGAACGCAAACCCGCCTGTGCAGCACGCGACGATGGCGCTGGTCGACGGCGACTTCCTCTTTTTCAAGCCGCTGGAGGTGAACACTGGTCGCAATGTTACCAAGTACTACAAGGGTACGCGCGACCCGAAGACCGTGAGCGACATCGTGAAGGACGGCGTCGCGATCGCGCACGACTGGCGCCACGTCATCCGTCGCGACGGCTTCTTCGAGACGTCCAACCGGCACAAACTCTGCGCTGATGGTGGCAGTCAGCCCTGTGCGAACGTCACGGACACCGACGGCTGGGAGTATTACTGGGGCGTGGGGCCGCCGTACATCATGACCAGAAGAGACATGCTGGCGTTCGTCGACGACTACTGCAAGTTCGTCGTCAACGCGCGCAAGGTCTCGACCGACTGGATGACCGAGATGTACGCGTACTCGATCGCGGCTTCGAACCACGGCATCAAGCACACGATCCTCACGCACCTGGGCATCACGCACCCGTACCTGGCTGACTCTGAGTACTGGACGTTCCTGGATGCCGATATCAGCAGCAAGTCGATCGCGAACCCGTGCGAAGACCCGTTTGAGATCGTGGTTCCCTCGGAGCCGCCCGTGAGCATCCATTTCTTCCAGCTATACATGCTGAACGATAAAGGCAAATTCTTCTACAAGCGTAAGGTGCCCAAGGACATCGTCAACTGCGACCAGATGCTGCTCAAGGTCCCCCAGAGCTACGAGTACCTGCTCGTAGATTTTTTGCACGCCCAGGACGTCGGCGCGCGGTCCAGGAAGCACCACGAGGTCTGGGCCGAGTGCACGGTCATCAAGGCGATCAACCAGGCACTACTCACGATCAAGCAGAGCATGTGCGCAAAATCGGGCTTCAACTCGCTCCAGGGCTTCGAGATCACCAAGCAGACCTCGTAGGACATCTCCAGACTTTGTGAGTGACGACAACAGTATGAAGGAGTAGCTAACGCTGTGGAGAGATGCAAGGGAGAAAGATAAGTCAGTAGGAATATTAAATGTGTGCGTGCGTGCGATTGTTCATATAAGCACCATATTTCGCAAAAAAAACAAGCCAAAAGCTAGAATAGTGAGAGGAGACCCAGCTCGTCGTGGCGCTGGTGGTCTCTCCATTTGCCCTCTTTAGCTTCAATTTTTACACCAAAACACTATCAAGAACACACACCAGACACAAAGAACTGTTAGACAAGAGACCGCAATGTACACAACCCGGCAAACAATCATGTATCAACCAACTTACGTTTTCCGCCCTTCGTGGCCCGGCTCCATGGCCGCGTCTGCGTCCTGATCTGCCCCATCGATGTGCTCGTCCGGCTTCACACCTTCACCATCACCGACGTCCACTTCGTGATCCACATCCTCGTCTTCTTCATTGTCTTCGTCGTCTATGTCTATGTGGCCCGCATCGTCTCCGTGGTCTTCCGTGTGCGCGAGCGCCCCCATGTCCGTCGTCGTCATCTGCGGATGCTGCTGATGCTGCTCGTACGTGACGTAGCTGCGCTTGAGCGTGAGTCCGTTGCGCCGGATGAACTTGGTCACCCAGTTCTCCGAGGCCTTGAAGTTCGCGTTCGTGCGCTGGAACATGTGCTGCGCGGTCTTGGCGATCCACTTGCGTGTCACACGGTCTTTCTTCGCGCGCTCCTGGATCACGATCACCAACAGCTTCTCCTCCGAGTTCTCCAGATACGGCTTGCGACCGCCGCCCGTGATGCGCTTCTTGTGCGACGAGTCGCCCAGGATCTTCTCGCGGTTCTTCCACCACTTGCGGAACGACGACGCGCTCACGTCCCAGTTCAGCGCGCTGAAGTGCTTCTCGGCGCGTGACGGGATACCCTTGCCCGGCCCCAAGATCCACTCGATCGCCTCTTTCTTCATGCTCAGCGGGATGCTCTTGCGCTTGATCGCGAGGTGCGCGTTACCATTGGGTCCATCCACGGTGTTGGTGGTATCAACGCCACCGTCGTCTTTGAGAGTACTGCCGTTGCCAGACGGCGATCCGATCACCACTGCTGCCGCGGAGAGCGGCATAAAGTCCATCGCGCTGCTGGTGTCTACCTTAGAGAGCACGGACGATGCGTCGTCGGCTGCTGCCATGTGTACATCTGCGTCCGTCATCGCAGCCACATCGGCTGCTGCTGCTGCCGCCGCTGCGTGCTGCGCGAGCGCAACCTGGTGCTCTGCCTGGGCCTGCGCGACCGCCTGGGCCTGAGCTTCGGCGATGGCCTGCGCCTGCTGGGCCTGCGCGTGCGCGATCAGCTGCTGCATCTGCATGCCGCCATCACCCACGAGCGCGATCACCTCTTCTGCCGTCGTTGGGATTTTCGCTGTACTCATGAGTGCAACCAGGAGATGCTTGCTGCTGCTGCTGCGTCGCCGTTCCGCCCTCAATAATAGCGCGCTCTCGCTGCTTTCGCACGTGTGTTCGTTATTCAGGGCCGTCTTCTAATGTGGTGGCCTGGTCGCCACTCCTTTTTTTGTGAGAAATAAGGCCAGTATTCGGAGCTTCTCGCACGTCCCAGGCGCTTGACATAGTGGCAGGGTCTACTGATAAAGGTGCTCAGTTTGTCCCAGATAAACTGACTGAAAATAGCCATCATTTATATATTCTATTAATTTACCCTACAGGGTATAAATTGATCCAAGTGAATAATCGGCTCCGATTTACAATCACATCACATCTCCAAAACAACAAAAATGACGTGGACTACATATATTTTTGTGAATGACGTGGACTCGCGTTGTTCGGTGCAAGCCAAAACGCAACAAGCTCAACCAGCAATCAACAACCCCAAGCAAGCAACAGCAGCAGCAAGATGGCGAAGAAGAGCATGTGGATGGCGCTGTTCGCGCTCGTGGCGGTCCTGATGACCGTGATGACGACGGTCGTGACGGCGGGGGCCCCATCGGCCAGTGCGAGCCACATCCTTGTGCCGACTGAGGCGGAAGTAGACCAGCTGCTCGTGGAGCTCGAGGCTGCGGACGACCTCAAGGCCACGTTCGCGGAGCTCGCCAAGAGCAAGAGCAAGTGCCCGTCGAGCCGCAACGGAGGTGCGCTGGGAACGTTCGGCCGCAACCAGATGGTGGAGGAGTTCGACAAGGTCGTGTTCGAGAAGCCAGTGGGTGTCGTGCACAAAGTGCGCACGCAGGTGAGTGGGAGAGGGGGGGGGGATAAAGATCTCTGTCTTTCTAATGCTGCTCTTTGCTATTGAGCTCTGAACGTTTACTTGTATGTGTGTTTAATTAATGCTTTTTTTTAGTTTGGCTGGCACTTGGTGCTCACCACGTCGCGCTCGGGCATGCCGGAGGATCTCGACGAGGAGGCCGACGACATGAAGGCTGATCTCTAAGCATTGGATTCACCCCCAGGTGATAAGCCAACAACCAACACTGGGTAGGAGGGATAGGAAAGAAGTGTTGTAAACAATGCAAACAGGTATGAGTGACAAGTTTTCTTGTATTCGTTCGTTTTGGAATCCATCATGCATTCCAGAAAACGATCTTTCGGTTCACTCACGCCAAAGAAAAACAGACAAGCTCATACAAAATGATCTGCTCATATGCTTTCTATCGCGAGACCGGAGGCTTGAGGCGATTCTTACTTGTCCTTCTTCTCTTCGTCGCCAGTACGCTCAGAGCAGATCAGCACGTGCCAGCCAAACTGTTCAAGTTTCAAAGACAAAATAACACACGTGAGCCTTTTATGCGGGGCAAACCATAACAACATCATCAACAAGCATTGCAAACGCACCTGGGTCTGGATCTTGTGCACCTTGCCGACTTCCTCCTCGAACACGACCTTGTCGAATGCTGGCACCATCTGACCGCGTCCGAACTGGCCGAGGTCGCCACCCTTCTTGCCCGATGGGCACTGGCTCTTCTTCGCAGCGAGCTCCGCCAACTTCTTCAGCGGGTCAGCTGCAGCCGAGATCTCCTTGTACAGCGCATCGGCTTCGGCTTCGGTCTTGACCAAGATGTGGCTCGAGCGCGCCTTTGGACCAGCGTTCTTGATGGTCGAGCGGCTGCCAAAGAACATAATGATCACGAGAAGAATCGGTCCGAGGAACGGCGTCGCCTTGACGAAAAAATCGCGGATAAATGTGTACACTTCTGATTCTGGGGCTTCCGTGCCGTCCGAGCGGGTCGAAATGAGCACCAAGTGCCATCCGAACTGGGTTTTCACCTTGTGTACGACGCCGATTTCCTCGTTGAACACGACGCGGTCAAACTCTGGCACCATTTGTCCCTGGCCGAACGTGCCCAAGTCACCGCCCTTCTTCGACGAAGGGCACTTGGAGTGCGCCATGGCGAGCTTGGCGAACGACACAAACTTGTTCTTCGCCTGGTTGATCTCGGCGTGGAGCTCGTCAGCCTGTACCTCCGTGTCCACGAGGATATGGCTTGCGTGCGCCTTGATCGCTGTCGCAGACACGGTGTAGCTGCTGCTGAGCAGCGCGACCACCAGCAGCAGCGTCGAGAAGATCGTGAAGCTCTTGCGGCTCATTTTACCTTCCTCCCCCTTGTTGTTGGCCTTCTTCTGCTTGGCTCTTGACGAAAACGGGAATGAGGAGAGAGAGGAGAGGGGCAACAAAACAGGAGGTACATTTGGTACAGTACCTTGGAAGTCTTGATTGGCCAAATATTTTATAAATCATCATTTACAGCCAATAAAAATGTCGGAAGAACATTGTATCAAAAAACAATCAAGTGGAGAGGCAGAGTGATTGCCCTGGCCATCGTTTTGCGGAAAGTGCATCACCCCTATTCAAGGGCGTTTCAGTTCAACTCGTGATCGCGCGCGTGCGCATCCCATTTCCATTTACAGCAAGCAGGAAAGACGCCACCATCCGAGCCCAATCTCTCTCTCTACTTGCATCTGTGTGTATAAGCAGAGCACACGTCACCAAGCAGCAGCAGCGACGGCGCCTTTTATCGACCCACTTATGCTGCGCAGCTGTGCCGCGTTTCCCCCGTTGAAGCAGCTCCAGTCCCACGAACGCTCGGAATGAAGAAAGCGACAAGCTCGTCATCGCTCTTGGCGCCACCATCGCAGCATTTCCGGACAACAGCAATCCCACCATCGCCGCCTGCGTCAGCCCCACTCCCTGTCATGAGCGACGCGGGGGTGCTCGCTGAAGCAGTAGCCATGGTGACGACAGCAGACGCTGCGCTGCCAGTGAAACCAATCGAGCGAGAGCAAGAGATGAATGGTGGTTCTTTAATGATCAAAGACAGTCGAAGCGATTTGCTGTCCGACAGCAACAGGGCGAACAAATCTAGCAGTGCTACAAGTAGTGCGAGCTCACGGAGCAGTTCGAGCACACAGCCGCAGAGTGACGCGAGAAAAGACAGTAGTGTCCGAGTCGCGGTGCGCATTCGACCATTGCTGCCCAAGGAAATCGCGACGAACGAGCGCGTGTGCGTGGAGCGCGAGGACAATACGATCACGGTCTCATCCGCGGAAAAGCGATTCACGTAAGATTTGTGGTTGCTCCATGGGTGGTGGTGGATCACACTAACT
Organism: Globisporangium cylindrosporum; assembly: GCA_038050675.1. NCBI lineage: Eukaryota > Oomycota > Peronosporomycetes > Pythiales > Pythiaceae > Globisporangium > Globisporangium cylindrosporum. The sequence continues at coordinate 30,386 of JALBZD010000232.1, read as the reverse complement.
GTGTCAAAAATCGTGCTTTGCCATATTTGTACTGACTCGACGCTTTGGTATCGCAGCTTTGATCATGTTTTTCCGATCTCGGCTTCCCAAAACGGTACGACTGCTTTGCAAGCGTGCTGAGTGGCGACACAGCGCCTTTCAATGGTTCTAACATTTCCTCGTTCTCTCGTTGTTGTAGATCTGTACAATGAAGCACTGCAGCCACTGATGGAGTCATTTTTGCAAGGGTTCAACGTCACAGTGATCGCATACGGACAGACAGGGTCGGGGAAGACCTTCACAATGGGAAACAGTATTGCTGCGTCGTCAATGATCTCGTCACGTTTGTTTCTTCAGCCAAATGCGCTGGCGAAGAATACCAGCGAAGCGAATGTTGCTCCAGCAGTAGTTGTCGATGACATCCAAGATGGCGAGGGGCTGATACCGCGATTCCTTCATCAACTATTTGCTCGCTTGAAGGAGACAGAATCAGTCGGAGGTGATCAAGTGTCAGTGTCATTCCTCGAGATCTACGGTGAAGAGATTCATGATCTGCTGCGAGATCACGGGCGTCCGAATCAAGACGAAGGATCGCAAAGTTTGCAGTTGAGAGAGAGCACATCGGGCGTCTGGGTGCAGGGACTAACAGAGGTGAGTTTCCTTTTCTCGCTACTTTGGGCTCGTGGTATTTGAGGGGTATTTGACCCAAGTGTGCGTACATGCAACTACCGGTAGGTGAAAGTTTTGAACCGCAAAGACGCATTGGAGCAAATGCGAATTGGATCGCTTCGCCGTGCAACAGGGAGCACTGAGATGAACGAACACTCCAGTCGCTCTCATGCTGTGTACACCGTCAAAATTGTCCGCCGAGTAAACCGTCGCGAGTCACTCGATGGAAACGCGGCATTTTCTCTGAAAGCGTCTAATGGTATTTCGATGCTGAATGCGAAGCGTGGTGGTAATGGCCGTCGACTTTCATTTGATGCAACTGGCAGCGTGGATGGAGATATAAATCCCGATGGCGGAGCTGCTGATGCAACGGTTGTGTCGAAGTTGACGTTTGTCGATCTTGCTGGGAGTGAACGGCTCAAGCGAACACAAGCTGAAGGGAGCCGTATGAAAGAAGGTATCCAGATTAATGTGGGTCTCCTTGCTCTGGGCAACGTGATCAACGCGCTGGGTGACAAGAAGAGTCGGTCCAGCAGTGCCCAAGTCCACGTTCCTTATCGGTCGTCAAAGTTGACAAGGCTCTTGCAGGACGCGCTTGGTGGCAACAGCCGGACCTTGTTCATGTAAGTCCACCCCTGCGAGAAAAATGCTCCTCCATGTCTACCAGCACTGAGAGCGAAGGCTGAACTTTTATTTTTGTCATGTAGTGCTTGTGTCTCTCCAGCAGAGGCAAACTCGAACGAAACGCTGAACACTCTGCAGTATGCCAATCGCGCAAAAAACATTCAGAACAAAGCTGTCAAGAATATCGACAGCCGATCTGCTGAATTATTGAGTTTAAAGGCGTTGAATGAGCTGCTGCGCCGAGAGCTGATCAAAGCACGCTTCATGCAGACCAATGGCATCGATCCGTCACAAATCGAAGCAATGGTTGATCTGATGTTGAAAGATCCCGCGGTGCAAGGCTACCTAAAACGACTCGAGCAGATCGCTATGTCTTCAGGAGTCGAAGCTTTTGGCAGCGACGTCGGGACACATACAGAAAAGGATCAAGCGGTACTGAGTCGCCTATCTGTCCAGCTTTCGAGAATGGTATCCGAGCGACTGAGTGGTATCGACAACGGCCATCATGATCAAGTTCCATGTGAGAGACGAGATTTTGTCGGAAGCGATGATTTCAACACTGCGAGCGACGAAAGATCATCAGTCGCGGATATGAAGAACAAATTTTGTGATGAACAGGAAAAAGCGGGGCCATTCTCCCTCCTGCAGCTGTGCCGGACGCTTGAGATTATTTCGCTCAGCCTCGAGATCCAATGTAAAAATGATCGCTCCGCGCAGATTCGGTCTTCAATTGATGCGAGGATAGCACAACATGACACAAAAATCCACCGGAAAGAGGTGGTTGCAGCCGCACTTGAAGCAGCGCTTGCCAAGATGGCATCATGGGCTTCGTCAGCGGAAGGCGAGCAAGCAGTTGAACAAGCGAAGCACATAGCTACGGGTCGAGCCAAGCTGGAGAGTGTGAAGGAGGAGATTCTGAAGCTTACAGACGACAAGCGAGCACACCAGCAGCAACTCCAGGAGTGCAATTCCCGAGTTCAGAAACAAATCAAAGCGGCACAAGACAAATTAGTCCAGCTCAGGGAAGCTTGCGAGCACCTTCCATGTGATTTGGCAACGAATCCACTGGATGTCCTCATTCACTCGAGCGAAATCAAGGTATGGATGATGATGCACAGCTTTGGAAGTGAGAAATGGCTCAAACTGATCAATATTTGGTGTTTGTATTACAGAATCGATTCCACATTCCAGATCTCACGGATATTTCGAACTACCTGCTTGATGGGGAGAGAGCAGTCGCTGATTATTTGGAGGGTGAAAATGATGCGATCGCCCATATGCCTGCCTTGTTCATCGGAAAGGATGCTCCTACGACTTCATCGCACAATATCTTTCTCAACTTGAGAAATGAACTTCAGGTATGCATAATCTTTCCTGGATTTCTCTGAATACGACAGCTCAAGAGTTGTAATTGCGGCATTCTTTTGTTCAGAACACATTGGATGATGAAGATCTTCGTGCGTCTCTATCTAGCGAGCTGAGGCACAGAGCTCAGATTCTTCAAGATATCACAAATGGATGGATTGAACGTCAAAGTCGAGATGAAGTTTCAAGCGAAAGCGAGTTTCTATCGATGAATGAGGAAAAGCTCACCCAATGTGAAGAGAATATCCGCTATCTGAGCGAGACGGTCAGGTCGCGAAGCAAGCAGGAGCAGCAGCTTCGGTCGGTGGTTGAGTCTATTCCAAGCCTTAATACTTCCAAGAATGTTGTGAAGCGGTTGCTACAGGAGCTATACTCGCAAAAGCGCCTCTTTTTGGCCAACTCATCCGGTACCGATGACCAGCGCGAACGAGTCTCAAGTGCGCCATTATTCCAACCTCTACGAAAACTTTCCCTGAGCTTGTCAGAAGGTCTCGTTGCGGGAGAAGTGGGCAGGGACGCAAAAGAGATCGACTTAAAAAGCAAGATGGAGAGACTTGTCGAAGAGCACGAAAAAGAAATGATCGCCACGTTCGAAATGGTGAGCAATTTCTCCGACACCAAACCTGACAACCAGCAATCCAAAAATGAGAGGCAGCTGGCGTTCTGGGTTCAAAAGTGTGCAGCAGCAGATAGCAAAATATCTTTGCTGGAAGCGAAGCAGCGGGATCTCCAAGCACAGCTAGCAGCAAAAGACAAAGATACAGAGGGTCTTCGTTCTAGGGTGTCGGAGCTGGAGGCGAGTCTGCAGACGTCAAAAGTCAAGGAAGAAGCGTTCTTGCTACTTGATGTAAGTGCCAGGTGTTGCTGATTATGGAAGTGGATGTATGTTGACTGGTTGATGTGTGTGTATACATACAGAGGTGCCAAGAAATATGGGGAGAGCTCGGTCTGAACGCAGAAGACCAGGCAGGCAAATTCAAGGACATCAATGCGCTTTTGCTGAAGAAGTGCTCTGAAGAGCTCGAGGGGCTCGAGTCGGCACGAGAGAAATTGCAAGCTCGTATCGACGCTGCCTACAAAAGCGTGAAGAAACTGGAAGACATTTTGTCTGTTGAAGAACCGATCGATCTGAAGGTGCTGCACTCCGTTGCTGGGAAAACACTCCTCGCGCAAGAGAAATATCTCCTTACAGCTCAGAAAAACTTCGAAGACGAGTTATGCAAGCGCTTTCAAGCTCGAGTGCGCGGATTGCAGAAAATTCGTGATCTCTTGCAGAGTATGGGACTGAATAGCCTCCAAGAGCTACGACATGCGTCCGCTGAAGAGTGCAAGATCGATTCCTCCCAGCTGCTCATGACAATTCAGCAGCTAGATGCTTGGGAGGATTTTGAGCAAGTCACTGCTCAGTCGGTGTTGAACCTATTGACGATATCGCAAGAAATGGACGTGACGGGTTCAGCATTAAGGCACGACGAGCACGTTTTGAATGTGCTGCTGAAAGAAAAAGCGAAGCGATTCGCCGAAGTAGAAGACCAGCTCCAGGGGATTCGATCACTGCTTCAACAGCTAAAGCTCACAGAAGAAGAGATCGCACATGTCCTCCGCAAGTCGGAGTCCAGTGAGAGCGATGCTGCACAACGAGAAAGTGGCAAGCTGAAAGACGTCATGTTGTGGATACTCCAGAAAGGAGGGAGTATCGATGTTAGCAGCAAGAGCTTGAACTTCGTATCCAGGATTCGGTGCAACTTGGATGAGATTTACGACGGACGCTCGAACGCCATCTCGTACCTCTACTCAACGTTAGCAGAATCCGTCGTGCTGGCGAAAGAGATCTTGGGTGGCGCGAGTGACGAAGACACTCGTTCGCTTATTGGCGAGCAAAGCCAAGCTCCAGCTGAGGGGAGTGACTACGGATGCGATCGCCACGAGCTTGTGGTGGGCAAGAGGCGTCTAGAAGAACTTGGCGGGCCGATCGAATCATCTCTGCGAGCACTGTTGCTGTCAATGGATGACGAGTTTATGGCTTTTGGGATCGAAACAGATGCCCAACGCATCAGCTTCTTCCTGGGCAGTGATGATGACGAGAACAACGCCACGCGAAAAACTCTGGAACGGTATATTATGGGCTCATCTGAAGTCGACAGCTCAATACCCGAACGCTGCTCAACGCGACAAAGCTCGTTCCTCTCAGATTTGGACCCCGCTTTTGACGAGTTCAGCGTGATCTACTCTGCTGATTTCGGGAAGCTCAAGCTTGAGAGGATGAAAGACTCGATTCACGATGTGGATGTGGTTCAGAACACCCTTCAAAGTGCTCGGAAGCGACTGGATTCTTTGAAAAAGATCATGAAGTTGTTCAACGAGATCAGCGAGTTCAAGAAAAAGATCGGTCAGTTTGAAGCCAACGCCAGCAAAAAGGATAGACTCTTTGGGAGTTCGTTGCGCTTGCTAGAGGAAGAGAAATTTCGCAAAATGGCAGCGAAGCGGTACCCGAATCTTCTGACTGCGCTGCGAAAAGAGGTAAAGAAATGGCTACAGAATGAAGAAGGCGAGTTCGATCTGAGTATCCTTGGGAGTGATTTAAAGAATCTCCTCCTGGACATGATGAACACCGACACCGGTCTCATGCATTTGGACTTGGGCGTGGTGGATGCAGCCCGGATGACGGCGCGCCGCCAGTCGAAAACATCGCAAACTCCCACGCCAGGCAGCGGTCAGCCAACTAGCGCAGCCGCCGGTAATCAGAATGCAAGTGCCCCAGCACGAAGTCGCTCCATGACAGTGATGGCAAAAGATTCCAGTGCCAAGAAGCGTCTGGCGTTCGAGCACTAGACTTTGGCAGAATAATCGGGACAGAATGACAGAATTTTGTACGCAGACAGAGCATCATAGAGCTGATCGATAGTGTCCTCGATTTCTTTGGTGTCACTAAAACAAACTGATAAAGAGGTCGGTGTTGTCGACTCAAGTGCTCTCGGTAACCGCGGACTTATTGTGTGCAAATGCCTGGCAAATCATTTCAAAGCTCAATCGCTCCGCGGAGGGCGGCTCGTACTCCTCAACAGGTCCAACAAAGCTCGGCGAGTTCTTCCAGTCAATCGTGCTTGTGAAAAGCGCGACCTGCTGAAGCTGAATCTCTTTCATACACCCGAATTCGACCCACTTCTTCATCGACGGAGCAATGAACGTGTCCATGGAGCTAAAGTGAGCTCCAGCGGATACAAGCAGGGTGGCAATATCAGCGTGTCCAAACCCCACTGCGTACACCAAGGCAGGGCCATCGTTCACATGGAACGCAATAAGCGGTTCACCTCCCCGGCCAATCATGTACTTGATCAACTTCGTCATGCGCCGGATACACGCGATTTGAAGCACATGCGCAAACTGGAACGCGAACACAGTTGCGTCGGCAACTTTCCGCCCGCTGTCTTTGACACCGTTCCATTGCTCCAACAGATAAATCGTGATTTCCTCGTGACCTCTCGCTACAGCACAATCGATTCCCACCTCGAGAAAGTCTGCGAAATGGAGCCCATCTGTGTGTAGCGTGGCTTCAGTGAGTTGAGAGGCACCCGATGAGCCAGCGGCGATCAGATGCCGCACAATGTCGAGTCGGTTCCATCGCACTGCTTGGAGCAAGTTTCGACGTTGCGACTGATACGTCGAGCGACGCAGCAGCAGCGGAAGCTTCATGCTCACCAGGAACTCCACTATATCCGAGTCCCCAATGTCACAAACGAAGTCGAAAAATGACAGTTGTGGAAATCGCCACACTCGCATGGACGTTCGGATCTTTTCAAACTTGGAGACTTCACGCACTCTTGTCCTCTTCTTCGCAGTGCTAGCTTTGCTTTGAATGGTACTTTTTCGTTGCTGCTTCCGCACTTTCCAGGCTCGAATACTGGAGTTCATCAAATAGTCTTCGTAGATGGAGTCTTGCTTTGTCAGTCTGCGTTTCTCGCGCGGAGGAAACTGCGTGCTTGCAAATGAAAACCACCCTGGGAACGCAAACCACTGTAAGAGGGTCCCAATATTGAACCCTACTGCATACGGATGCGTTCTTGCTTCTCCAGAGTGGTCCACAGCGACTTCTGCATTTGATCCCGCCTTGATAAGCAAATGAAGGGTTTGAACTCTTCCAAACCCAAATGCGTAGAGTAGCGGCGTGTACCCCGCCAGATCTTTTTGATTCACAAAAGCTTCAAAGCTGCCAGCTTGGCCACTCTTCAAAGTTGGAGCGAGCAATAGTTGAGATCGAATAAACTCGTCGTCTCCAAACACCGAGGCATAGTGAAGCAGCGAGCGCTCTTGACGGCATTTCAAGGCGTGGATCCTTGAAAAAACATTGTCGGCGTCCTGTGACCCACACTGTTCTTGATAAACGCTGATGAGCCACCGCACGATTTGGAACGCTCCTTGTCGAGCAGCCACGAATATTCCGTACTCTCCCGCCGTGGTAAACAGGAGCTTATGGGAAACCGCAGCTTCTCGAGCATACAGCGCCATTAAAATTCCCAAACGGTTGCACTTGCATGCATAAAGGAATGCATTCAGACCATCAGCGCATCGAAGTGCTACAGATGCCCCAGCATTCGCCAATAACTCCACGATTGCCTCATGCCCGTGAATAACTGCAATGCAAAGAGCTGTCCGCCCACGCTCATCAACAGCATCAACACCAGGCAGTCGCAAATCTTGTTTCAGCTTGCGAAGTAGATGCTTGCAAATGCCAGCGTCGCCATTCACAGCGACTAAGTGCAGTGGAGTTTGTTTTGCATGGTCTTCGGCAAGCACATCGTATCCTCCAATGTCGATTAGCTTTGAGACGACGTCGATTTCCAGTCCTAGAACAGCGTAGTGCAGTGCTGTCCTGTCACCCCATTCTGCTTTTCGCGCTTTCGATTCTTCTGGGTACATGTCAAGCGCAAGTGCAACGACTTCCCAAAATTTCTTCTGCATGCCAAGCACCCGAGCTATGGTAGCAGCGAACGCTGATGCCGACTTGACGAGTTGTTGAAGCAAATCTTCGTCCATCGCGCACTTGAAATGCTTCTTTTCCAGCAATACTTTCATTAAGCTTTCCACTTCCAGTAAACGCTGGTTCTTGTACGCCAAGAACGACTCAAACCGCCTCCAATGCAGCTTTCGCCCGAAGGTTGGCGACATTAAGAAGCGCTTCAGAAAAACCTCGGCAAGAGGGACTGTCAAGCTCGCCCCGTGGTCAAGCAGCAGCTTCACAGCAGCAAATTGAACAGACTGGAGGGCAAAGTGCATCGCTGAAGTTGCCACAGTTCCATTTGCTTCAGATTGAACGAAACCAACGTCAGCTCCGGCCGCCAACAGCACCTTTGCAATTTTCAGGTTGCACGGTCCTGATTGTGCGTAACATCGCACAAGAGCTCGGTTGATCATCTCGGCAATACGTGGAATCTTTTTGTCTCTCACTATGGAGAGTAAATACTGGACAATCACTGCACCATGTGAGTCTTTCCGCTCAGCCGCGATCACCAATGGAGTCTCTTTCATAGCGTTCTCAGCAGCGACAGCGGCACCTCCGTCAACAAGGACCTGCACGGTGAGCAAATCGCCACGCTGGCACGCAATGTGTAACAACGAGTTGCCACACTGCGGGTTCTTTTGTTCACATATCGCATAGTCGATTAATTTCAGGATCAGGAACCCATTTGTTTGCGCACGTGGGACGTCGTAGCAGCTGAAAGCACTCAGGTTGTGCCACGTGCATATCGATCCTGGCGCCAAGAAGCTTCTGGAATCTTGGATGGACCGGAAATACACTGATACTCTGCGACCCACATTCTTGTATTCGAGACTGCTCACAACGAAGCCGAGCGACTGAGGCTCCATAGCGACTGCTAGCAAAACAAATGCTTCCAAGCACCCTCGAGACGCAGCATACCAAATCGGCGATTTCGCAGAAGGTAGCTCACGTAGACGAAGATCCGCGGGGACCCCAAGCGACAAGATGAATCGAACCAGATCAACTTGGTTTTGCAAGGCTGCACGGTGCAACACGAGGCAGCACGACACGGCGCGGATAACCATCGGCTTCCATGGGCTTGATGTTTCCAAGAATCGTGTCGCGTGGTTCAGGAAGACCTTCTGCAGCACGAACCAAAATTCACATCGTGCACACACGATGAGAACCTTCAAGATGGCGTCGAACGAAGCGGTTGCTGAGAAGAACTCGTCGAAGTTGCTTGCAAATGGTACAATAGTTTCCAAAAGATCCCTTGCACCAGCGACAGTGTTCCGCGCTTTGGTTGGGTGAGTGGCACGATTAAACAAACGACGATTCTTTCGAATGCCTTTGAGTGGTGCTTGGTTAGTCTTCTCATCTTCAGCACCCGCTGAAAGCGATTCTGGCGGTGCCTGCGCAACGAGTCCTTGTAAAACTTGAACAAGCACCTGAAGGTCTGGCCGCGCTCCATCTGCGATCAGCAGACGAAAGCCTTCAGGAAACTGGTGCGAAGCGCAAGCACGTAATGCCTGTTGGAACTCGCCCCGGTTGTCATTATACTTGAAGCCACCTCCACATTCCGTGCCGTTTTCTTCACAGTTGGTCTTCAACAAGAAAGCCAACGCTTCGAACTGGTGATTCTCACACGCCGAGACAAGCAAGCTTTTCGGCCTCTTCCCTTCTCGCACAAAGCACTTCGGGAAGTTGTTCTGCGCGAGCTTCGCAAAGTACTTTAGCAGTTCTAAATGACCTCGCGCCACAGCAGCATGTATTGCGGTCTCTCCTGTCCCAAACTGATCTTCATTTTCAGGATCCGTTGACGCGCTTGGGAAAATCTGGAAGATGCTCATGCCGGCGTTGACCAGCACTCGCACTACGTCCGTGCAGCCGGCCGACGCCTCGATTTGCATCAAAGGAAATCTCCCGTTGATACTTCGCTCTAAATGCCGAGCGAAGTGAATGCCTGGGTCCATGTATAAATGTCGTCGCTGGTGCCTTCCAGTGATAAACGAGGTCCTGAGATGCTTTTGCATCGATTCCGACAAGAAAAAGGAGATCGTCCGATGTTCTTCTATTGCCAGCTTCGTTGACGAATCTTCGTCTGATTGATTTGTCTGTCTTGGTGCTTGCTGGAGTCTCTTTAGATGAGGTAACGTTTTCAGTGGATCTGCTCCAAGCACGATGAGCTTTGCTGCTGTGTCGACGTGACCGTTCACGAGAGCAAAAAACAAAGCACCGATGTTTAGATTGAGAGTACCAGTTGCAGCATTTCGCATTTTTCTCATCGTGTTCATGAGCGCTTTCGATGCTAACGAGGGAGAGCGACGCTTCTTGGTAGGGTGATTTGCGCCAACCACGACACAATTGGCATCCATTCCAGCAGCGACGAGTGCTGACACAATCGAAGTCTGCCCTGCCGCCGCTGCAAGATGAAGTGCATTCATCTTAGAAGACGTGGAGATACCGGAGAGAACGACTTGGTGGGAGAGCAGTACCTTCACCAGCTCCCAGTAGCCCAGCATGCTGGCAAGGTAGATGTCATTCCGAGTAATCAAGCCGCTCGTCACTGTGGTTTCGCCGATTTTGCTGGCAAGCATCAGGCAGATGTGACCCATTTGCTCCCACTCCGCGTGCTTTGAATCATAAGTGACCGCTGAAAACGTCAGACCAAGCACGCTGAACGGAGAGAGACTGCGAGCCACTTCAAGCGCGAAAGTGAGGGGGGACACAACCAAAGTCGACGACATCGCAACGTCGATCAGTTTCTGGCTTGGTCCGAATGTCGGCATTCCCTCCATTCGCGCACGCAGTGGCTTGCGCTGTTTTGCCATATCCAAGCAAATCCCAAACGAAGTTGCGCCACGTCGAACAGCGCAAAGGGTGCCCACGCTAGCTCCGCTTTGAAGCAGAAGCTTGACCACGACAGCATTTTTCGATCGGATTGCAAAGAAGAGAGGCGTTTCGTCATTCGTCGGTGCCATTTCAACATTCACTGTCGCATTCGCTGCAATCAGCAACTTCGCGCACGCAACATTATTTCCAAGCGCGGCGAAGTGCAGCGGAGAGAACGAGCAAGACCGTACGAAGAAATCTCTGTTTGGCTGGGTCTCCAGAAGCAAATCTAGTAGCTGAAGGTAACCATGCCACGCTGCACATGCCAGCGAAGACTCGCCATTCGTTTCATTTGCCAGGTTAACGTTCGCGCCGAGCTCGATCAGAGTGCGGACGAGCGCCAGCGGCGTTGACGTATCTTCGTCTTCGCCAGCTGGATCATTTCGAGCAGCACAAACCCGCTTGCATTCTTGTAGCAACACTGTTTCGCCTGTTTCATGGTGGAGCATGTTTATCTCGAGCTGAAGCTTGTTTAAGTGGCGACAGATTTCGACTGCGACGCTCATATTCAGGGACGCGATTTCAGCCGCCAGGTGGAACAGAGGTGACCGAGATTTCTTGACCCGGTTTCCAAAATATCTCTTGCTGCGTTGTTTCCACTCTTGCACGTGATGAGGGGATAGGGTATGCTCCAGAATGTGCATACACGAATCAACATTCACGTGTTTTCGCTTGCACCCCTTCAAAAGCAGCTCCAGGGGGGATTCGATATCGAATGTAACTTCAAGATCTCTCCCATCTGATTCGCGACTCGAAGCCCATTTTCGGATACCCGACACGCTGGGATCTACGCCGGCACATCTGAACAATGATGCACGTTTCAGAAATACGCCTTGAAGGTCACGAGTCCCCTTTGGAATACAATAGGAAACGCGAGAGATCATCGGGTGCGCTCCAGTCTTTAGTAAATCAAAGCAAAGCGCTTCATTCCCGTGGATACACGCATAATGCAGCGCAGTGTATCCGTGGACATCTTGTAGATTCACGATCCGTGCCGTTTCATCCGTGACATTAGATCCGGATAAGGTGGACAGAGCCCCTGCGTTGTTCTCGAAATGATGCCGGATTGCAGTGAGCAGCTCCCTAGAGACGATCCAGTGCTTTTTCTCGACGGCAAGATGAAGCGGTGTCTTTCTGGACACGTCTTGGAAGCCCAGCGTTCCCGAAAATTTGAACATCAGACACTTGGCAATTCGCTCGTAGCCCTTTTCTGCTGCAATGTGAAGCGGGATCTGGCGTCTCTGATCTTCCATGTACCCATCAGCTCCAACTTTCAGCAGCAAGTCTACGATTGCGGTATGACCCAGCTCCGTCGCTTCGTGGAGTACAGTACGCCCGAGCGTATCCAAACGATCATTAATATACTGCTGAACCGGCCGTTTCTCGAGATCGATTAGCCGCTGAACTCGCAGCAGGTTTCCATTCCTACACGCGTGGAACATATCGCCATACACGTCCTTCTCCATGCCCAAGCATGTCTGCCGATCATATATGTCTCCAGCCGAGAGCTCTCCGCTAGGATAGCGATCCCAAAGCAAATCGATCACCTGACGAAGTTTTGGATACTTCAAGCGCGTAGCATAGTAGCCCCTGGTTTTCCCACCCTCTGCAGAGGTATTTTGGATAGTACTCGGAATTGACTCATTTGCTGCAGCACTAGGTTGACTCTGGTGAAGCACTTGCTCTCGCGACGCTGTCTCCAAAGCACTAAACAATGGTGATTTCTCTTCGTTGTTGTGCTCCCATGCAATCGCGTTTTCTCGAAGCAAAGAGCTCACTTCCCTTAGTCGACCACGGCGAGCGGCATGATGAAGCGCTGTGTCGCCCTGACTGTCGCCCCGATTCAGCAACACTCGCGCCTTGAGCAGCAGCTCCATCACGTTTCCATGCCCAAACTCAGCTGCGTCGTGAAGCATCGTGCGGCCAAAAACGTCCCGTCGGTTCAACGCAAGCGCATCCTGCAACCCTGAGCTCTCAACGTGGTGGAAGAGAGTTTCGTAGTTGCTTTCACCGGCGCTGATCTCATACTCAAACTCCGACAGGTACGACAGGCTCACTTGCGGCAAAAGCTTCTCATTGGAAGTGGGTCCAATTGATCCACCAGTGCCTTCGCTGATACTCTCCGCGACGTCAATAGATACCTGATCCTCGATCGGACGAATAATCAAGACCGGAAACACTTCGACCTCATCACTCTCGAGTGAGATGTTTGATGATGCAAGGAACTGTCCAAGATCAATCCGGGTACCGCCTGAAGAGCACGAAGAAGGCTTCAGAACAGTATGTTCATTGAGTAGCTTCACAACCAACTTTCTTTTGTCAGCGACAGGAGTTGAATGCGTTCGCGAAGGAACATACCACTCATACTTGGAGAACTTCTTCTTTCTCGGTCGCTTGCGTTTCTTCGGGAACGTGGAAACGAATCGCGACGGGAAGACATCATCTTCTTCGATGTGCACAAGCACTGTCGTTGTCGATGAGGGTATCGTCGAGGCTGATTGGATAATAACTCTATCGACTTGAACTGCTTGTGGACGACGAGTGGCGTCCTCCTTTTGAAGAAAATGCTCAGAGTTCTCTTTCTGATCAAGCTCTTCTCGTCGCTGCTGAGTCTCCATTGCGATGATGCGAGCTTTCCATTGAATTCTCCGTTGGCGTTTGTTGCACTCACTCTTTCGTTCGCTGAGGGTTATGGTTGGTATTCGCTTGACTTTTTTGCCTGTCAGAACGCAAACTTGCTTGGTTACTGATGACACATCGGAGTTGTTGTCGAGAGCGCTATCTTCGATTTGATCATCTGTAAATGGAGATATAAGCTCGCCTCGATGGCTTTTCACGACCACCGCGCCATCTCGTGGTCGCACCGCTGTTCGCAGGCGCTTTAGAAGATCTCTCTTTGTCTTTGCCTTAATTGACGCTTGCTCGTAAATCCATTCGCCGCTCCAGTTGGTCGCAACTCGCCACTGTAAGACCGAGCGCAAGGCGTTTGTTCTGCCGTCGCTGCTGACCTTGAAACTTCGATGCCGGTAAACTGGGCTGATCTCGTGGACGCGCTTCTTGTACCGTGGCAATGTGTTTTCCATATACCGAAACTCGAATCGGTTTATGCTAGCCGGCTGTTCAAGCTTGCGGTTTTTCGCCAATGCATGAACTCGGAGCCCAGGTGATCCGTGCAACGCAAAAGGAACCGTCGACCAAGCAAGCCGATCGACTTCCCAGACGCGCCTCACTTCTTTTCCTTGACACAGAAAGTTGAAATCTGGAGGCGTGCGGAATATTTGTGCACGGATCATTTCTCGGACGGTTTTCAGCGACGATGTCCGCATTTGGTATTCGTCGCTAAACTGGATGGCGCCAAGGAACTCCGTGTCTTTCTCAAGCATCACATACAACTTCGGCTTCTCTTTTTTTGACAAAAATAATGTTAGCTGCACAATCAACTAAAGTGTCACTAGAAATCTTCAAGCAGCGCGTACCTTCGCCAGAGCACAACTTTACATAGTGAACTGCGTGCTTATCTGAGAGCATGTACTTGCAGAGATCTGCTTTGGTGACTTTGCCATTGACTGCAATCCCAGAGCGAGCGATTTCGTTGATATAGGCTATCGCAGCTCGCTGGTCGGGCTCAACGCAGTACGTGAAGATCTTCGTGATCGCACGGCATACCGCACCATGCACTGTCCACATGAGCACCAATCAGTGTGAGAGAGGCAGGCATTAAACGAGAGATTCAATGTACAAGATGTTTTCGTTACTTACACACGACGAGGTCCGTGGTTGATATACAACCCACGTTTTCAGCGTCAATGATATCGAAAATCGCTTCAAAGCGGCTCTTCATGCTCGGCGCTTGGCAGACGAGAATCAGTGCGATGAGGACTTCCATCGCGTCGACCATGCACTGCACGCGCGTCGAGGTCTTTGGCAGAAAAAGCTGCACCATTTCATGAATGAACGCCTGGTCCTTGATGCCGAGTACCATCGAGAGTTGCAGCGCATCGATGCAGAAGCGCTTCGTGAGCGTGCGGTACCGCAGCAGTGCGAGCTGCGTGACGTGGTCGAGATGCCACGAGCGGATGCGCCGCTGCAAGAATGGCGCCACGTGCAGCTCGGCGTTAGCCTGCGGCAGCGGGCGCGAGTTCTTGAGTCCCATGGCGCAGCAGCAGCCGTCTTCCTTTCCTCTTTCTCGCTTGACGGCTTTTCTGGTACTGGAGGAAAGCGCAAGTGCAGGTGTGGCGGCTCTTCAACATGCGCGGGTTTCCCCTTCCAAAAATGGTAGATCTGCATCAATCATTTTTGAGAGGTAAAAAGGAGTGAATGTTTGGAGTCAGATTCAATTCAATTGCTTGTTGGCAACTCCACTGTGAGACATGTGCTCCTAAAGTGCGTTCGCATGCGCCAAAAAAGCCGACTGTCAAGATCCAGAGAGAGAAGAAATGCAGGCATCGCCAGGCTATCTGTCTGTATGGCTGTCGTAAGAGCCTGTGCGAGGATAGAGCAAAGCGCCGGACTGCAGCGGCAATTGCCGTTTGAGTTAATGCAGAGCTACAGCACAGTAGCTTACTGTGCGTCGTGTGCACCAGGCGACACGTCCAGACAGCAAGCTCGGCGGAACGAAGCGTCACCAGTAGCCCATGCAGACGCCGATCGTGGTGGAGTTGACCGACAGCTTCGATGACTTTGTGTCACCCCCACCAGCTACGCGCAATGAGCGCAGCGCGACCGTGACGACAGACCAGTCCAGCGAAGACCTCTTCGTGATGCGAAACACGACGAGAGTGCGCTTTGTCGCGGGGGAGCACTTTTACAACGTGGAGCTCTTCGGCAGTCTCCGCAAAGGCGGCGAGGTGCAGTTCTTCTCGCGCGGCAACCTCGGACTGTGTGTCGCCGTGATGCTCTCAGTGTTCTCGTACGGCGGTCTCGAAAATGTCATCCTGCCACTCCTCAAGACTCAGCTCAACCTGACGCAGCAGGAAGCGCTCGCGATGAAGCATCTCGTGAAGCTGCCGATGGCGCTGAGCTTCCTCCTCGGGCTCCTGTCCGACTCGTATCCAATTCTGGGGATGCGGCGCAAGTCCTACATGGTGCTCGGCTCATTGCTCTTTGGCGGAAGCGCGATCGTCATTGGTGGGATTACGTCCCACTTTGACTCTTCTTCTTCTTTGACGAAGACGGAGAGCCCCAGTCCCGGTGACGCCCACGTGGTGTTCGTGATCTTGCTGTGCGTCTTTGGTAGTGTCGGCTGCATCTTCACGTACTTGTGTGTGCACACCCACGTGATCGAGCTCTCCCAACGCGAGCCTCTCCGAACAAGAGGCAGCTTCCAGGCTTCATACCTGATCCTTCGTCACCTCACATCGCTGCTGTCGTCGCTGTTCACGTACGCAGCGCTACGCTCTGAAGCCGGAGATCCTCGTGAGATGCGACCGTGCGTCTCGATCTTCCTGCTCGCTATCATTGCGATCGTGCCGCTTCCAGTGGTGTGGGAGATGTGGAGAGAAGACAACTTTAGCTGTCCCGCGGCATCGACTTCATTCCCTGCACGCGCTAGCGCGTACTGGCGAACCGTGCAGCAGAAAGCCGTATGGCGCATCCTCGTGTTCATCTGCGTGTTCACACTGTTCCTGAACGTGAACTTCTACGACTCGGCCAGAGTCGTGAGCCAGTGGGCTGGAGCAAGCGCTGACAACTACTTGGTCGTCAGTACAATCCAGGACCTCGTGATACTACTTTCGATCGTGGTCTGGCGGCAATGGTGCTTGAACCTCAACTGGCGCATTCTCTTCAGCCTTGGACCAGTGTTTGCAATTCTGCCGCAGCTGTTCGTGTCCATCTTTGTGGCGCTGGACATGGTGCGCGATCGCTATTTCTACCGAGTGATTACGTCGCTGTCGTTTGTTGCAAATGGCGTGACGTTGCTCATGACCATCGTGCCAGTGACTGAGATCATCCAAGAAGGGGCGGAGGCATCGACCGTGGGTCTCGTGCTGACTTTCCAGCGGCTCATTGCCACTTTCGACAGCACGAATAATGGCGGGCTCTTCCAAGGCGACAACTTCTTCAATTCGAGCCAAGTTGCGTCGGATAGCTCCAGCATCCGCTCGTCCGTGCTACTTTCGCTGATGCTGAACTACGGGATCAACGCGCTCGCGCTTGGTGGCATCTTTTTCATCCCGCGACAGAAGCTCGACGCCCAGCAGCTGCGCATCTACGGAGGCTTCACGAAAGCCGCGGCTCAGATCATCGCTGGATTTGGGCTCGCGCTCTTTGTCTATACAGCGGTCATGAACATCATGTCGTTCTCGCCCAGCCTTGCCTGCCATCGCCTCGTCGGCGGAGATGGCTGTTCTTGAAGCAAGCGGATCTTTTGATCCAGACCAGAATGGATCCTCACGCTGAGCTGGTCCCAAAGTGCGCTGAGCTGAGTTGAGCTGCACTGAGGACAGCCTCGATCAAGTCCACTCGTGGCCGAAATGCAGGAATGACCAGGTGCTGGCACTGGCACTGGCACTGGCACTGACGTGCTCTCACACAGACCAGCATCTCCGTCGATGAAATAGGTGGGATCAGCTTGAAGCCTGACCACAGACTGTGGTCACTGTGCCTGCGCCATGGGAGGTGGTACGATACATCTTACTTAAAGTATCAGTGAACACCGCGGTCTCTAAACTACAGCCTGTACCGGCACATGAGCGGGGGCAAGTGGGAGCAACCGCGCGTGGACCGTAAGAAAGGGTCCGATGAAGACGAACATGGTAGAGCAAAGCTCCAACGAATCTCGAGGTTGACGCCGTGGGCATTCATTGCATTCGCCCTCAGTCCCTCCGCTCACAATTCACTTGGCAACACCTTCTTTCATTCACCAGGAACGATGCGACGACGACGTACGCCACTTGACATCGCACCTCTTCCCACCATCCTCTAGCATCTTCGCTCCTCTCTCCAGATCAAAATTGCCTTCGCGGTCTCAAGAGAAATTCATCCCCCCGTCAACACCAATTCCCCTCGCGTTTATCTGATTACCTTGTTGTACCAGCCCGCCTGGATTGTGCAAAAGAGAGCTTGTCATGAACTCTAGTAGAGTATCATAAGGTTACCCCACACAAGCCTAAAGCAAATCCCTCAAGCAGTAACTTGGTTGCCTGTAACACCCAAGCGGACATCCAAAGCTCTTCCATGTGACTCACGAAAGAATCTTATGGCAATCAATAGTCATGTGTGGGTGGCTGACTGGTTAGCTCGCTTCAACGTGTTTCGTGTTTCGTGTTGGAGGCAAATCGTTAAGGAATGCAATGGAATGCAGTGTTCAGCAGCAGCAACGACACGGATAGTCAGTCCAATTAGTCCGACGATCGTTTCGCAACGTCGTCTTTGTCCTTGGAGCGATGTGGAAAATGGCGCAAATTTCAATAGAGAAGTGGGAACGCATCAGTTTCGCTAGCGCTCGCTCATTCGCCCGCTTCTCTTGTCCGCGTCGACGCTCGTCAAGCGAATCGCATGCATCACGCTTGGGCGAATTCCAACTTCTCGTATAGATTCCTGGAGAGCATGACGATTGCTACCAAGCTGCTGATCATGATCACCACTGCGCTCTTAGCCTCCGCCGTGTGTCGCAGGCTACTGAACGTGCTGAAATGCTCTCAGGAATCAGTGGATGGCAGCGGCGCTCTTTCAAACTCTCTCGTGAGCAACTCGGACAGCATTATTGAAGGTGTCACTTTTTTGAGGAAAAGGCAGCATGGCTATTTTACGCGTGATGCTATTTTACAGTCAAACGAGCCGACACTTTGCCAAAAGTTAAAGACAAACAAACAAGTGCTCTATGGAGGTCAAGGTTGCGGAGATCGCTTCGATGAGTCTCAACGCGGAAGTGAAAGTGTCGGAGAGAGCCAACCTAAGGCGTAAGCACCTCTGTATTCCAACCGATCATGGCGATTGGTGTTTTCAGTGTGAAAGCCTAACGCATTGCTGCACAAGAGCTCTCCCTATTTCAACCAGCAGCCAGTTTGCGCACTCAACACGCGTTTTCCTGTTAGTTTGCTTGGGGTGCGTGCTTGGTGAGGAAGAGGAAGAGCTCTTCGCTACCATCTTGCACGGCGGCCGTTTACGCGCAACCAAATGAAAAACGTCTGGAGCGTCGTTGGCTCGCCAGCCTGACTTTGTCCCAGAGGCTCCTCTCCTCTGGCAACCACAACCGCAGAGGGTGCTACACTCTGGAGGTCGCGCGGTTGTGAGCTGATAATGGCGTGCCACCCCCATCACAAAAGCTGCAAAATGGCAGTAAATTGGCTCAACACGCCCCAAAAGTCTCAGCATTTTGTGAGTTGGAAAGTCGCACGTTGGATATCGATACTGTAGGGGCCAGAGGACGTGAAGAAGAAGAAGTGAGCCTTTGGATGAAAAGGAGTCAGAACTGATCTCATATTGGTTGGCGAACTGAGCTCCTGTAAGGTCTCCGGTAAATCTTATCCGTCGAAAACGTACCTTTGGGGATTTCATGCGAAAAAAGATTTAGTCAGGAGGGAATGGTTTCCAGTTCTTTTTCTTTTATGCTTCAAAAACAGCGACGTCTTTTGTGCTGTATGGCATGTGTGGATTTCAAAGCAAATGGCAGCATTTGCTAACAGAACTGACCGAACTGAGTGGGGGAGGTCCCCACTGAAATTCCCTCGTTCCCTCCGCCTGTCAGTCGATCAATCAGCCAGACCAGCCAGCCATTTGTTATTGACAAAACTGACTGAAATACACTGTGCACAAACCCAGCCAGACCAGACCAACAGGACGGAACTCTTGAATCTTCGTCTAGGAAGCTTTTGCCAAAAAAAATGGCGCCGAATGCAAATTCGTTTCCCATGAGAAGCATCCCCACACAGAAGATCAGATTGGACGTTGCTGTTGTTTTACAGTTGACAAGCGAATTCTCCGTCTGTCCCGGGACTTGCAAACTGTTTTTGGTTTCAGCAAACCAGCAGTAGGCAGAGAGCGCGAGAAGGAAGGAAAGGCTCAATGTGCCCAGTGGAAAAGATCGCATTCACCAGGTTGTTGGTTGTCAAACGGACACCTTCGTTAATCGTGACATGTCCATCAATTTGCCCAAGGCAGCGGTGATGATTGTTTTCAAGCAGGAAAGCCGCAGTGTGCATGGAGAAACCAAGGTGAAAAATAGCAAACAGCCCACGAAATAGACTCGAAAGAGCTGTTGGAGTTCAACGCGCTGCGTGATTGATTATTGAGCGACTGGGGATTGAAAAAGGCTCGAGGAGCGCAGTGGCGAAGACCAGAGCGCGCGCGCGCAGAGACTGGTCGGACCGCGCATCCTCGCTGCACACCTCGCCGCCTTGTCTATGGGTGCAGGGGTGGGACACTCGCTCTTGGTGCAGTATTGTCAGTTTTGCGAGTGTGCTGAAAGAGAGAACTCCATAGAAACGCAGAGTCCAGCGTAAAAGCCGCCCGAGCAAGTATCAGGGCTTGAAGAGGATGGTCGGTGATTGGATGGACAGATCCATCGATGGATGGATCACCCTGGTTGTAACAGATCCAACACGAAATAAGGAGAGAGTGGCGGATGTACACACACAGTGGCCGTCATAGATGGATACTGCTTAAGCAGTACAGTAAGTGTTGACTCTATTGATGACGGATCGTTTCCCGGCTGGCAACCCGGGTTGGCTCAGAACGCCACGACAGAGAACAAAGAGAGAAGAGAGAGGAACCTCAGCAGATCTTCCCAACGGATGTCCCTGTTGCAGTCAGTCAGGTGTCAGTTTCGGTCGCTGATGCCAGCTGGCTGATAGCGCTCGCGTAGAGACGATCCGGTCACCACTCACCCCATCCCTGGTGCACACGCGACGATCCACCCGATCCATCCTCTTGTTTTTGTCAATCGGATCAAATTCACACGTCCTCCCCTACATCCGTCACGTGTTTGCTACCAGGACGAGCGAGGCGAACTGGGCGCCTCGAAGACCCAATCAAAACATCCCTCTCTCTCTTCCGCTTGCTCGCTCGCTCACTCTTGGATTCTTCCCACACAGCGCACACCAGACCACCCCTCCTGTCTGTCCTGTACTCTACGCGTCCTCAGCACTTTGGTTGATTCGCGCACTGCAACTACCTCCATTTCCCAGTTTACCCAGTCTCCAGTCAATCAACCACCGAGAACCACCAGCAAGAAATATGAAGGCTGTGACGGGAATCGTGCCGCAGCCGCCGCCGACCAAGATGGACGCGTTCTCGACGTTCGAGTCGCCGCTCGACTTCAACAACCAGGGCCGCGAGTCGTACGAGGAGAACGGCGGCCGCTTCGTCGCCGGGGAGCAGTTCTACAACCACGAGATGTACGGCTCGCTGCGCAAGGGCGGCGCCGTGGACTGGTACTCGATGGAGTGCCTCGGACTCGCCGCCGCGACGTTCACGTCCATGTTCTCGTACCAGTCGATGCTCACGGTACTCCAGCCGATGATGAACACGCAGTTCAACCTGAGCAAACAGGAGGTCACGGCCGTGCAGCGCCTTATTCAGATGCCCATGGCGCTCAGTTTCCTCTTCGGCTTGCTCTCGGACTGCTACCCAATCATGGGGCTGCGTCGCAAAGGGTATATGATCCTCGGCTGCATCATCAACGGCGTGAGCGTGTTTGTCATCGGCGGACTAAGTGCCCACTTTGAGTCCCAGGCTTCCGCCAAGGAGAGCAGCGGCACGCTTGTGGCGTTCGCGATCATCATGTCCGGGCTCGCCAGTATCGGCTGCATCATCACGTATCTGTGCGTGCACACGCGCGTGATCGAGCTGTCGCAGCGCGAGTCGCTGCGTGACCGCGGTTCGATCCAGGCATCGTACCTGATCTTCCGCCGCTACGTGTCGTTGCTGTCCACGGGCTTTGCACTCTGCACGGTCGGCACGAGCGCGAAGCCCAACATCTCGCTCTCGAACGCGATGATCATCCTGGGTGTGATCTCGCTGCTGCCGCTGCCGATCATCTTCCGCTACTGGAAGGAGGAGGTGTACTCGCTGAACACATCCATGAAGATCCGCGGCCAGATCTTCTGGAAGATCATGCAGCAAAAAGCGGTGTGGCGCGTCATGGCGTTCATCTTCTTCTTCACGACGTTCCTGGGAATCCAGTTCAGCGACTCATTCGGCGTCATCCGCACATGGTCCGGCGCGGCCACGGACAACTCGCTGCTCGTCAAGACCATCACGGACCTGGTGATGATGGGTACGATGTACGTCTGGCGCTACTTCTTCATGAACCGTCTCTGGCCGACATTCTTCGGCATGGCGCCTGTGTTCCAGATCGTGCCGCACCTGCTCATCGCGTGCCTCGTCACCTTCGACGTCGTGCGCGACCGCTACCTCTACCGCGCCATGTTCTCGCTCACGGCGATCTCGGACGGCATTGGCCTGCTCAACACGATCGTGCCGATCACAGAGATCATCCAGGAAGGCTCAGAGGGTGCCCTGGTGGGTCTCACGCTCACGCTGCAGCGCTGCATCAACATCTTCGTGGGAACGAACTCGGTCGGTCTCTTCCGCGGCGACAACTTCTACACGCCATCCGAAGTGAAGTTGGACACGTCCAACGTGCACTGGGACGTGCTGCTGTCGCTGATCCTGAACTTTGGCATCAACGCACTCGCGTGGATCGGCCTCTTCTTCCTGCCGAGCCAGAAGCTGGACGCGCAGCAGCTGCGCATGTACGGCGGCTTCACCAAGGCGGCCAGCGGTGCCATCATCGCGCTCTGTCTGTCATTCTTCATCTATTCGTTCTCGGTCACACTCATGACGTTCATCCCCGGCGCGTCCTGCTTGCGTCTCGTGGGCGGTGCCGGCTGCAAGTAAGTTCTGTGAGTCAGTTGCTCTGCAGCCAGCTAGCTCTGTCTGTCGTCCGTGAGTCTGTCTGGTTGTCATGATGAGATGAGAGCAGGACTATCAGTTTGAAGTGAGTATTTATGAAAAATGAAACAAGTGAAGAGAGTAAGTAGTTCGTCATGATCACATTGACTTGCAGCCATTTTCAGGTCAACTTTGTCGCCAACATGACACTCGCTCGTTCCACAGCCCAGCGCAGCAAGCTGAAATGATTGAAACTACCTTTTAACCACCTTGTAACCTTGTAACCTTGTAACTAGCGCTCCTGAAGCAAGCAAGAAAGATCGCAACTCTTCGCGAAGAGTCACCAGCCATACTGTTGAATGGCGGCGATCAGGAATGGATGGATGACTCGACTCACTCAGCATCTATTGTGCAGTGTGCAGGGTGCATTGTGCGCGGCCAGTCAGCAATAACCCTTAGAGCGGATCCTTTTGAGCGACAACAGGGCGACCAGCCATGCGAGCGTTCCAGCGTATGAGCATGCGCATTTTCGTGGCGATCGTGGCGCTCGCGGTGGTCACGATGACGTTCCGAGCGGTGCTACTGGTCGACACGTCCTCCCACAGACGAGACAGCGCAAGCCAGCTGCTGTACTCGAGCGAGCGAGCCGTGGTCGCGATTGCTGCGCTGCGGCGCGACCCTTTGAAGCAAATCGCGCTACAACCGCTGCCTGTGAGTGATACGGAGAGCGTAGAGGTATCCCCTGCGCCATCTCTGCTCGAAGGAGAATCAATTCAGGAAGGTACAAATAACCCACCGATTGTCGATGAAAGCCTGGCGACGACGGAGACTCCTGCATCTGCAGGTGGTGAAGCTCCAGGTGAAGAAGTTCCCAACAACGGACTACCGAGCGATGGAGCTCCTGGCGGTGGAGCTACACCGCAACCTGCTGATGTTGTGATTGCGTCTGAAGGCTCCGTGTCATCTGAGTCTTCCGCACCCATAGGCGATGATGCTCCGCCAGTATCTGTAGATACTGTGGATAGTGCGAATCAGGCGCCTCCCGATGCAAAGGACGATGGCGAAGCGAGTTTGGAGCCGATACCAGTCGTGGAAGATCCTCCCTCAACGATCGATGGTAGCGAACCGAGCCCTGACCCAATCCCAGAGACACTAGCAACAGCCGAAGTCTACCCGCCATTAGACCCGAATATGGCCGAGGCGCTTCGCGCAAAGTACCCTGGCAACTATGACGGCAGCACGATGCACATCATGTTCAGCAACAGCTGCGGGCAGCAGCACCGTCAGTTGTTCGCGACCGTGATGCAGGACTCGGCGACGCGCGTGGGGCAAAAGGGGCCGATCACGCAGATCATCTCTGGGTGTACGGAAGAAGAGAAGGCTGCTGTGCTTGCCGAGCCGCGCTTCTATTACGACTACCGCATCCACTTCACTCCGAGCTATACGCCACACCCGCTTCCGGAGATCAACGACTACTACCTCGCGTACAACAAACCGTTCTCACTGCGCCACTACCTGCAGTACGCCGACCCGCCCGTGCAGCACGACATCATCACGCTCATCGACGCGGACTTCATGTTCTTCGAGCCTCTGCAGGTCAACACTGGCCGTGACGTGTCCATGTACTACAACGGCACGCGCGACCCCGCGAGCGTGACCGACACAGTCAAAGACGGCGTCGCGATCGCACAGGACTGGACGAGGACCATCGAGAACGGACTCTTCCACGACGACCGCGCGAAAGTGATGTGCGTGGGGCTGCCGTGCGCGGACGTCTCGAGAGAGGACGCGATGGAATACTACTCGGGCGTCGGTCCACCGTACATCATGACGCGGCACGACATGCTGGCGCTCATCGACGACTACTGCTACTTCGTCGTGGAAGGTCGCAAGGTGTCGAAAGACTGGATGACCGAGATGTACGGCTACTCGGTCGCAGCGGCGAACCACGGTATCAAGCACACGATCCTCACGAACCTGGGCGTGACGCACCCACACTTGAACGGACCCGAGTACTGGTCGTTCTTGACTGCGGAGAACCGGAAGCAGAATCCGTGCAGTGGCGACCCGCTCAGCATCGTAGTACCCAGTGTGCCGCCCGTGGGGATGCACTTCTTCCACCTCTACTTTGTGAACGACAAGGGCCGGTACTTCTACAAGCGCACGATCCCGAACGACATCCTCAAGTGCGACCACGAGCTACTGGCGATCCCGGATCCGGTCGAGTTCGACAAGATCGAGGCGATGTACCAGGACAACCCGAGGAAACAGCTGCGCAAGTGGCACGAGGTCTGGATGTCGTGCACGATGCACAAGACGATCAACCGCATCGCGATGCTGATTCGGAACGCGGCGTGTCGCCGAGGCCACAACGACTACCGGGGCTTTGAGATGTTCCAAGCGAAGTCTGCTTGACGTGGTTTAGAAGGAATACGATGGGTGTCAAAGAATGAAAATGGGTTCATTGGATAGCGTTGTGATCCTGAACGTTATATAGGGTCAAAGCAGCAGGTTCAAGATAGAACTGCATGACAGCATGCAGAAACCGCGTCGTACTCGGGCGCCTTGGGGATCTCAAACCTGCAGCACAGCGGCAAGCAGGAGGCGGTTGTCCTGCTCGTAGCTCATGGTGAGCATGATGTACCTCGGGCTGCCGTCGTAGTTGGCTGGGACTTGTCACGCAGCGAACGTTCGAGGACTGCATGCAGCACTGGCAAATGGTCCTTTTCTTCTATCGCTGGCGCTGAGCCAATAGCGACACTCAGCAGCGCCAACGTCATCGCCACTAAGTATGTAGATGGTGACAGGGTGTGAATTTCAGTGACAGCTCCATTTTGCTCTCGTTGGTTCAGAGTGTCGCTGTGTAAAAGGATGGATGGATGGCGGAGGGAGGCAAGTGAGGTACTGTGCCTATTGCACTTTGCTCCAATGGACCTAAAGATCGCCGAACTTTTCTCTCGTCTCGCGCTTCCTCCAAGCATGAATGCATCAAGAGTAGCGACGGAGGTGCCACTCCCTTCATCAAGGCAGAAGTGAAGCACGTGGCCAGAAGGAAAAGTAGGTAAATTGGCTGGCTTCGTGATGGGAAAATCGGACCCTTGCTGATGCGAAATGCCTGTCTTTTGCTTGTCTTGCAAATTGTAAGCGCGTTGGGTACAAAACGTCTACAATATCTGTTCCACTTTTGACCTCGCTGCTGGATTTTGACCAATAGAATGCTAATGATATTCCAAGTGAAACAATTAGCGCCAGCGGTAAACAACGACAACGAAGGCGGCTTCTGCCATTTCTGCCAATAGCATACTGCTATTATAAATATGGTGCGATGTGACTGGTTGATCCTTCTTAGCGATCTTTTGTAAATATGAAACTATAATGAGGCATGATGGGTAGGGTCCAGTGCATAAAAAATTGGCCTTTGCTTGCAACTTCAGTTTTCGTAGACGACTCAATGAACGGCCAAGACCGTTCAGCGTTATCGTTTTGAATTCATCGGGGAAGGGGAAAAACAAATACAGTAGCAGAACCAGCAAGCTCCTAACGAGCGAACGCTACGTGAAGAAGACAGGTTTGCGCTGTTAATAAGCACACAAAGGCACAGCTCGAAGCTCATTGCAGTCTAGAAAAGTATGCATTAATTAACGAGAACGCTCAAAAGCAAACCACTCACAACAATGAAGGTTTAAACCCTCATTCATTTTGTGCGGTTCATATTTTCTGAGTGGGTTTTTGTCAGCAACAGAAACGGGTCATTTCAAAAGATTCTTAGCGTCATAAAAAGGGCGAACCCAGTGCCTCTTTAGAAAGAAAAGTCAGCGGCCGCTGACCACATGAGCAGCTCCAAACAAACGCGAAGCAAGCTGCAGCTGACGCTATTCACACGACTCTTTCTCTCTCAACCCCAATCTACCGTTATCTCACTCTTTATTTGCAAAGATCCGCAGCAGACAGCAGACGCACGAAGCGCACAGATCGCCAAGCCATGCAGCGGCTCCTCTTCTCGAAATGGTTGCGTCTACTGATCGCACTTGTGGTAATGGCAATATGTGTCTTAGTGGGTCGAGTACAGGCTGCCGGTGCGCAAGCTACCTCGATCCAGAACGAAGTGGTGGAGCGCATGCCGCGCGAGCAGTACCCGGCCAACTACGACGGAAGCAAGATCCACATCGTGTTCAGCAACGGCTGCGGACAGAGCAACCGCCTGCTCTTCGCGACCATGCTACAGCAATCAGCAACGCGCGTGGGTCAAAAGGGGCCGATCACGCAGATCATCTCCGGGTGTTCTGAAGAGGAGAAGAAGCGAGTGCTCACTGAACCGCGCTTCTATTACGACTACCGCGTGCACTTCACGCCAGACTACTCCCCACACCCACTGCCGGAGATCGATGATTGGTACACTGCGTACAACAAGCCGTTCGCACTGCGCCACTACCTACAGAACGCGGACCCGCCCGTCCAACACGAGATGATCGCGCTCACAGACGGCGACATCATGCTGTTCAAGCCGCTGGAGGCGAACACGGGTCGCAACGTAACCAAGTACTACAAGGGCACACGCGATCCAACGACAGTGACAGATACAGTCAAAGACGGCGTGGCGCTCGCGCAGGACTGGACGCAGATCATTGGCGCTGGCTTGTTCGGCGACAAGTTCGGCGCGAACAAGACCGAGCAAATGTGCAAGGGTCAGCCCTGCGCCAGCGTCTCCGAGCAGGACGGACTCGAATACTACACCGCCACAGGACCGCCGTACATCATGACGCTGAGTGACATGAAGCGGTTCATTGACGACTACTGTCACTTCGTTGTCGAGGGCCGCAAGGTCTCGAGCGAATGGATGACCGAGATGTTTGGCTATGGCGTTGCGGCAGCGAACCATGGCATCAAGCATACGATCCTCACGAACTTCGCACCGACGCACCCATACCTGAACGGGAACGAGTACTGGTCGTTTTTGAATGATGACAGTCTGAGGGTGAACCCGTGTGGAGACCCGTTCGAGATTGCCGTACCTGCTGATCCTCCCGTGGGGATCCACTTCTTCCACTACTACATGCTAGGCGATGATGGCCGGCAGTTCCACAAAGGCGCGATCCCGAAGGAGATCCTCAATTGCGGCCAGATGATGCTTGAGGTCCCACCGGCGTCCGAGTACGACTCAGTGTTCACAAAGTACAAGGACAACCCGACGTACATGGCCCAGAAACGCGTCGAAGTGTGGACTGAGTGCACGCTCATCAAGGCGACGAACAAGGCGCTGACGTCACTGAAGAGCGCGATGTGCGGAGCCACGGGTTTCAATTCGTTCCAGGGCGTCGTTATGATGTACGAGAAGCGCAGCTGAGTGAGTGGTAGACGATGAGTGATGGTTGCTGGGACAAACACACTAGCACACCAGCGAGTTAATATGCTATTGATGACAAGGACCAGTGAATCTGATGTCACAAGCCAACCCTGTGCCTTACTGACCCTGCCGTCGGTAACTTGATGCGCACAGCACCGGCGCATGGTTGTTTCGCACGCATCAAGCTGTCGAGTGTACCTAGATACATGTTGATACCAGACGTCGAACAGAGGCTCTAATCAGGAACAGGAGTGCATTTGCCATGATTGTTGTTCCACCCCGGCAGCCCTCTGTACTTAGACTTCGTAGCTAACCCACACTGAGCTGGATATATACACCCCACCAGAGGTCGCTCCTCCAATACAGTTGTAGACACTTGCACTTTCCTGAAGTAATGTGAAGTATATTTACTCACGAAGTTGGCCACCAGTAGACACAGTATACTGTCAATTGTAGCCGAATCTAGGAACACAACTGTAAATGAACGAGTTTGCCCAATATCGCGTAGATGTGTACCTATCTGGCACTAATCAGGTACACCACCACGCTAGAATTCCCACATCATCGTGTACTATTTGACCCATGCAATCCGTTCTCTCTTACACTTTCTCATTCTCTCTCTCACACACACTACCTGACGAGCTCGAGCCCCTGGAACGAGTTGAAGCTCATGGCCGGACACGTCGCCTGCTTGAGTCGCAGCAGCGCGCGGTTGACGCTCTTGGTGAGTGAGCACTCGGCCCAGACCTCGTGGCGCTTCTTCGAGCGCTCCTCGGCGCCGGCCGCCGCGTATATGACGCCGATGAGGTCGTATTCGGACGCCTGGGGCACTGCCAGCACTTCCGCGTCGCAGTCCACGACACTGAGTGGCAACGCGTACTTGTAGAAATACCTCCCTTCCTCGTTTAAGAGGTAGTGTTGGCAGTAGTGCACTCCCACGGGTGGGTCATTGGGGAGAGAGACCTCGAAGGGGTCTTCGCAAGGGTTGGCTGTGTATTTGTAGCTTTCCTTGTCATCGAGGAACGTCCAGTACTCGGTGCCGTCACCCATAGTCGGGTGCGTCACGCCCAAGTTCGTGAGGATCGTGTACTTGATGCCATGGTTCGCCGCCGCCGCTGCGTACGCGTACATCTCGGTCATCCAGTCGTTCGACAGAAGTTTGCGACCTTCGACAACGAAGTTGCAGTAGTCGTCGATGAACGCCATCGCGTCGTGTCTTGTCATGATGTACGGCGGACCCGTGCCAGCGTAGAATTCGCGGGCTTCGTCCGAGGAGACGTTCGCGCACTGTTTGTCGGCGCAGATCACCTCGGCGCTGCCGTCGCCGAACCAGCCGGCGCCCATGTATGCTGTCCAGTCCTGAGCCATCGCGACACCGTCGCGGACCTCATCCGTCACGGTCACCGGATCCCGTGAGCCTTTGTAGTACTTGGTGATATTGCGACCTGTGTTCACTTCCAGCGGCTTGAAGAGCGCGATGTCACCGTCCACAAGAGCAATAGTCTCGTGCTGCACCGGCGGATTTGCGTTTCGCAAAAAATGGCGCAATGAGAACGGCTTGTTGTACGGCGAGTAGTCGTCATCGATCTCCGGTAGCGGGTGTGGCACGTAGCTCGGCGTGAAGTGCACGCGGTAGTCGTAGTAGAAGGTCGGCTCGGCCAAAATCTTCTTCTCTTCCTCCTCGGAGCAACCCGCGATGATCTGCGTGATCGGTCCCTTTTGCCCCACGCGCATCGCCGTGTCCTGTAGAACTGTCGCGAGCAGCAGTCGGTGGGTCTGGTCGCAGCTCACACTGAACACGATGTGCATCGTGCTGCCGTCATAGTTCGCGGGGAACTTGCGCCGGAGCTCGCTCTTAGGAATTGCAGCAGCATTGGCGAGCACCAACGCTGCAAGGAGGAGGAGTACGCGGAGTAGTGGTACTGGACGGTCCAGCATTTGATCCGAGCCTTCCGAGTGAGTGCCTGTCCGCTGTGCGTCTTGTTCGAAAATGAAGAGAGGATGCGAGGCGGCGCAGTGGGCTCAGGGACTCATGGGCTTATGGGCCTGCGGGGTCTTCTAGCAGTTGGCTGCGGGCGGGTGTCTCTGTCTTCCATCCAAGGATCGCTGGGTGCCCCAGATATCTGGAGATCTCCACATCTGGGGACACTCTGAAACAGCATGAAGAAACGGCTGCTGGACGAATCAAGGAGGCCAGTGAGCGAACAAGAAGCCAAGCCACCCCGATTTGAGCCGACTCGCAGAGTAGACCAGACCACTCGCCCCCATTGCCGTCTGCTGCCTGGAGCTGCCTGCATCAGTCAGTCAGTCAGTCGTCGCTGACTCATTGACTCTTGTTCTTTGCTTACCGCAATCCAAGGTTCATTTTAGGACAGCTGCCCTATGTGTAGGTCGATTTAGGCCAGCTGTCTAGGACTAGGACAGCTAGTGGATTACTCTTAATTGCTCCCAATTTGACTTGGCGTTTGTATGAAATTGCGGAAAAACTCTCTTGGTCGATGCCAACATTCAGCTTTTCCAAGATTTCATGCATTTGAGGGATATGCATGTCCAGCATAAAAAATAGAGCCAGTTGCGCAAGCTATTTCTGACGACGATCAAAAGCGGCGGGAACGAAACGAGTTGCCCGAATAAATGGCATAAGTGGCAATTTCTAGACAGAAGATAGCAGGAAACTACTGGCATGCGGCGAATTCTAAA